>VWYI01012843.1:244294-271183 GCA_013399455.1 Anthoscopus minutus | reverse complement strand
GCCCCCGCCGCCCTCCACCCTTCCTCCCGCCACGGCAGCCAGCTCAACCTCGGCGACCACCCAGCGGGCTCTGGGGTGGCTAGCAGCAAACATCGGCAGCCCAGCCCCTTGGTTCATCGGCGGGACAGCAACCCCTTCACCGAGATTGCCATGAGCTCCTGCAAGTACAGCGGGGGGGTGATGAAGCCGCTCAGCCGACTCAGCGCATCCCGACGGAACCTCATCGAGGCCGAGCCGGAGGCGCAACCCCTGCAGCTCTTTGGTGCCAGTGAACCCCCTGAAATTGTTGTCTCACGCGAGGACAACCATGCGCCCACCACCCACCGTCCCACTCGCCCGCCTGCCCGGCCGGCCCCCACCACCTTTGCCAAGGGGCCCAAGCGCAAGGCGCAGAACATTGGCTACCGGCTTGGGCACCGCCGGGCGCTGTTCGAGAAGAGGAAGCGCCTCAGTGACTACGCGCTCATCTTCGGAATGTTTGGCATTGTCGTCATGGTCATTGAGACCGAGCTCTCCTGGGGGCTCTACTCCAAGGTACCAAGGGGGCCAGGGGGGTGTGTGTGGGGCTGGCGGCACCAGAGGGTGAGCATGGGTGGGGTGAGCATGGAGCCATTTGCCCCATCTATCCCATGGGATAAATATGGAGCTATTTGGCCCGTCTGGAGCGGAACAGGGCCAGACATGCTGGCCGGTGACTGGCAGGATGTTCCAGGAGCTCTAGTGGATGCCGCAGCCACAGGTGTTGGACAGGGTGAGCACCTGACTGGAGGTGCGGGAGCTTTGTGCTGGTGGGTGCTCTGTCTGCCCCATGCACTTGCAGCAGCAGGCACCGACCCACTGAGGTCTGTGGTGCCTGTTGCTGGCATGGCAGCGCGCTCCTCAAAAGCACTGTGCCCCTGGCGGTGCAGTAAAGCACCCCCTCCCTCCTCCGCCTCCTCCTCCACACCCCTTCCTGCCTTTTTTTTTTTTTTCNTTTTTTTTTTTTTTTTTTTTTTGCAGGACAGTGTCTTTTATTTATAATTCTCCCCCGCCCCACGTCCCTTCCAGCTCCTGCTCCCGGGCTGCGCTGGTTGGCAGCGATATGAATAACTCTTTGTACAGACATCTGTCATGTTATTTATACCTATCCAGAGAGGGGAAGGCATCAGCACCCCCACCAGCACCCATGGGCGTCAGCGGGACAGCGCTGCTGAGGGGGCTGGGGTGCTCTCAGTGGGGTCCCCATGCCAGTGCTGCCAGTGGAGGGGGAAGAAGCAGGGTGGCAAGGGGCTGCTCACCACTTCCTGCCATTATCCAGCATGGGCAGTGGGGAGGACTGTGTGAGCAGAGGAGGTGGAGGAAGGAAAGCATGTCACTGGGGGTCCTGTGGTTTGGGGGACCCCGCTGCCTCCCCACCTAGCTGCCTTGTGGGGAGGTCCCCGAGCCCCATATTTCCATGGCTCACAGGGTCAGTGGGTGTGTAGGGGCTCCGGGCAGCAGCTCCACTGCTCTGTCTGAAGCAGGGGCATGCCTTGGTGCCAAGCTGGCATCCCTGGCACCCTTGTTGAGGAAGATGCTTCAATGCCAGAGCCTTTTTCTAGTTGTTCCCACTCCCCTTTGGCAGGAGCAAAGCCAAACCACCATCCCCACCTGCATCTGCTACCTGTTGAGTCGTAGCCACCCACACAGGCTCCGTGTGCCTGCATGCCTGGCACCAGGGGGACTGTCCACCCTTACCAAGCTGCCAGCAGCACCGCTGCCGTGCTCACTGGCCCCACCACGCTGAGCTGCTGTGTCAGCTGGGGAAGACCCTGTGAGTCAGCGCTGCTGCCATGCAGCAGCTGTGACACTGCTGCGCCCCTGCCCCACTGTGACACAAACTGTTGTAGCGACAACCACAGGGTTCAGGAGAGTCCCTGGCTCCAGCCTGGTTTTCAGCAGCTGGGTACAAATCCTGCTCCCCTCAGCAGCCTCAGGTGAGAACTCACTGGCAAGGGCATGGCCACGGGTGTGTGAGTGCCTGTGATCGGGGCTGGCTGCCCTGGCACATGGGAATGTCAGCACAGCTCCAGCTCTGCCCCACGGCCCCAGCCATGCCGCTGCATGCTCCCAGCCACAGGGTGCCAGGGCTGAGCTGGGAAGCAAGGACGCACAGGCCACGGTTTGCCTGTTCCCTGCTTGTCAACTGACCGTGGGCAGGACAGGGCCTCTCCTGCCCACAGGACAATATTGCTGCTTCCCACCACCTGAGTGAAGCATCCTGCCATCCACATGGTGGAGCAGGACGTGTGCCAGGGATGCCAAGGTCTTTCCCCGCTTCAGCTAAGACCCAACGTTGTCTGCTGAGAGCATGGGATCCAGGAATGGCTCTTCCTGACAGATCTCTTCAGGCAGGAGGCATTGGTAAATGTCATGTAACACTTGCCAGGTAGGGCAGTGGGTGCCCATGCCGTGTTTGTGCCCCTGGGAAGGGTCTCACCAGAGCCAGCTTGGCACAATGCTGCTCTGGAGTTTCCCTGTCAATAGTAGTGTTTAGTCCCAGCACTTTTCTTAGCACCAGCCATTATATCCACACAATTGCACAGCGAGAGCCAAGTTGTTAACAATGCAGCGCCGCCTCCACAGCAAATAGTCCCTTCTCTGCGTGCAAACACCCTGTGGAGACAAGGAACACAGGGGAGAGGCAGCCAAGAAAGGCCAAAGCCAGCCCAGCACATTGGGGAGCCAAGGATAGTATGTCACGAGCATGCTGAGTCCTAGCATGCCATGAGTGTGCCAGGCCTCACCTCGGTGGGGCTTGGCATGCTGGGGATGGCATGGAGGTGTGGGACGGGTGCAGTAAGGCAGGATGGTGTGGGAATGACACTTTGGTGCCAGTGCTTTAGCCTCAGTGGGGCTGGATTGTGGCTGGCACTCATGTAAGGTTACCAGAATCCAAAGGGATCAGTGAATCCTGCTTTTCCCGGCAGGGTTCTGGGAACCCACCGGTTCAGCCATTAGTGAATCAGGGGCTGGTCCAATTTACATGAGACTAATTAGCTGGAGGGTCTCGTTAGATCATCTGTTTGGATACCATAATACTGGGCTCAGGCTAGACGGAGCCAGGGCACTGGCATTGCACATGTCAGAGGGGAGGCTGGGAGCTGCACTCAGCAGAATAGAATTGAAAAGGAGTTTTGGAGAGAGGGTGCATGGTGCTGGTAGTACTTGTGGTGCCAGTGATGCTGACGGTGCCCTTCCCACCATGTCAAGCTGCTTAGGGGGGAAACTGAAGCAGCAAAAGCGCCGTTGAGGACAGGGGTAGCAGGTGTTGGGGGACAGTATTTTCTTTGGGTGTGGAGTCCAGTGCCAGCAGAGTCCCACGGCTGTGTAATCCTTAATGGCCTCCCTTGCTTTCACCCTGCAGGACTCCATGTTCTCCCTGGCCCTGAAATGCCTTATAAGCCTCTCCACTGTCATCCTGCTGGGCCTCATCATTGCCTATCACACACGGGAGGTGCAGGTAGGTGCTGGCATCATCAGTGCCTCATGAGGGGCTGCTGGGGTGGGGCTGTGGGGTTTGTCAGCCACCTGAGTGGGGAGTGGGACACATCCTGCTCCGTCCTGGAGCTTCCTTACTCTTTGTCAGGGTCTTGGAGGGCAGCAAGGGTTCTTGGGGGGCAGTCAGGCCAGGCACCCAGGGGTCTGTGAGCCCCCGGTGCCTGGCAGATATGCTGGTGGCTGAGGGAGACTATAGCCAGGAAGGGCTCAGGCCAGTCAAAGTCCCAAGGAAAGCCACAAAATCCTTTCCTAATCAGGGCTGCACACTCTCTTCCTCCCTGGGAAGTTAAAGGACTCCCGGTTTGTTCCAGGAAGGCCGTGCTTGCCTGTGCAACCTCGCTTCGGCACAATGCCAGCCTGTTTTGGGCATGGGAAGAATGAATCACCAGGCAGGAGAAGGAGCATCCTGGAACGGGATGTCAAAGCTCCTGGCCCTGAGTGCACCATAACCTCACCTTGTCCCTCCTGGGACTGGGGGACAGAGGGGCTTTGCCATACAGGGGGCTGGCAGCAGCATCCCAGCCCCTGCCTGCCTCTGTCGCAGCAGCCCCCACTCCAGCTCACCCTGCCCACATGGGGACCAAGCCTGGGGGTTGAGTTGCTCAAGGCAAATATTTGAGAGCTCTGGTTCCTGCTGGAATAATATTTACCCCAGGATGACCGCGTCTGGGATCAGCTGGGTGAGCTGTGCCCCCAGTGCTCGCTGTTTCCTCTGCTTGTTGTTTCTGGCGGTGGATTGTGCAAACACAACATCCACCCAGGCAGCACGCAGGTCATCCTACCTCTCCTGCTGTGACCAAAGTCGCACTGCTGTCCCTCTGCACACGGGGACTGAACTTCACCCGCTGCTCTGCCAGGCCAGTTACACCGCCAAGACACGGAATTAGATGAATTTGACTTGATCTGCTCCAAACAAAGTTGTGCTGGCTACTCGTTGTCCTCGTTGTAAAGTGTTAAAAAGGAATTACTGATAATCCGACCAAAATGAAATGAAATGAGGCTGCCAGAGCTGTAAATCCTCAATTTCTTGTACCTCTCGACCAAGGTGGGGGACTGTGTTCACCTGGCCGTGTCACTTGTCAGATCTGCCAGCCTCTGGGAAACAATGACTTCAGCCTCTCTCCTCAGGATTCCCCCTTCCCCTCTTGCCCAGAGAAGCTCATCACTGGATGTGTTCAAGGCCAGGTTGAATGGAGCTTGGAGCAACCTGCTCTAGTGGAAGGCGTCCCTGCCCATGCAAGTCGGTGGAATGAGATGAGCTTCAAGGTCCTGTTCAACCCAAACCAGTCTGTGATTCTACCATCCTACTAATTGTGTTAATTAGTCCTTTGGGATACTCGAAGGTCTTCCTGTGCCTCAGTTTCTGTGGGGCTGAGGCACCGCTTGGCACCCCAGCGATGTCTCTGGTGCCTAGGGCAGAGCATGCCGTTCTCTGCCAGCAGCACGTTATTATCACAGCACAGGAAGGAAAGCAATGCTGGCAGTGCTGCCAGCTCCCACCGAGGTGTGTTCTTAGGGAAGTGAGCCCTTGTCCCTGTGCTTGGGCTGTTCATGCTTCTGGTGAAACTTTAGTCCCGATGAAGTGTCTCATTAGCTTTCCTTGGGCTTTGTTTTTCTGGGAGAGGCGGTAGCCACCGCTCTTGTTCCTTCCCCTGCTGGAGCCAGTGATGTTGGATATGTTGGGGAATGCCCCCTTGGGTACCACCAAACTACACTAGGTTTCCATGGAAACCTGCATTGCTGTTTCACAGGTACAGAACTAAGAGTGGGGGCTGGCTCAGGGGAATCCTGCCCAAATCCTCTCTTGCTCCTTCCCTTCCCTGGCCTGTGGCAACCCCCCCATCATGCAGTCGAAAGGCTCCTGCCTTTTTCCACTTGCTAATTTGTTTATTTTAACACCCTTTTCCAGGAAGGAATAGGCTGTCAGCTTGCTAAATGTCTGAGGATCTCCCTTGACAATTTGGAGCATTTTTTGTAAACAATTTCTCAAACAAAGCAGCTAAAAGGAGCAGAGTTTTCCCTACAGAAAGGGAGGTGGCTGGGACAGCCGCTCCGTGAGTCAGTCCCAGTGGCTCCTGCCATCCCCAGGGAGAGCCCCAAGTGCCATACCATGCCAGTGAGGTGGCTGGCACAGGTGTACTGGGGTCTCTGGCAGGGCAGGAGGGTTTTTCCTGGGCTCAGCAGCAGCTGCGGCCGTGCTCCCCACAAACCTCTCCTCTGCTGCCCTGGCTGTGTGCAGCCCTGGATCCATGAGCAAGCAGCATTGTTTCATGCTTGCAGGATTGAGGACGTGGATAGTAGCACCAGCTGCCACATCCCACTTAGATCCCTTCCTGGTGGTTTCTTTGCCAAGTGGTGCTTGCAGAGAGGCCCTGAGCTCATCCCTGCTGCTATGGGTGATCCTGGTGTCCCTGTCTCATCAGGAAGAAGTCAATGATAGCCTCAGAACAGCCCTCCCGGGGCTCTGATGGCATTCCAGAGAGCTCAACTGAGCTGCCAGATTTTGAGTGAGCTCTCCCCAGCTCCTGCCGAGACCCCAACTCCATCACTGATGATGGGAGAGGAGCTGGTATACCCAGGATGAACCATCAGTTGCCATGACAACCGAATCCCATCTCCGCCAGCAGCTGGATGCTCTGGCTGTGGTGTTCACTGCCCAGATATTGCCCTGGAACTCAGGGTGTGATGACTGTCAGTGAAATCAGTGCAGCACTAGGAGCAGAGGGGCTGGGGTGGCTCATGCTGGTGCTCTGTGGCACCACAGCTTGCCCATCTCTGTGTCTTGGATGAGGGGGACTTTTTGGGAGGTGGGCTCCTGCCAGCCACATCAGTTTGAGTGAGCTGTCCCCATGCTGTGCTGGGGTGTGTACCCAAGGCTAGGGCACCTTAAAGCTTTTGGTGTCTCCTGCAACGTGACCATCCCTGACACACGCTGGCAGGGCAGCAGAGAGGTTGGTCGTGACTCATTCCTGTATTTTCCTTCTCCGTCCATCCCCACCACTTCTGGCTGAGCCGCTCCGAGCTCCTCTTACCTCTGGTGTCCAACCCCCACTGCCTGTGCGGGGAGGGATGCCAGTGGGCAAGTTGTGTTGGGCCACCAGTGACCGTGTGGTTTTGCATCTTGGTAGCTCTTTGTGATCGACAACGGAGCTGACGACTGGCGGATAGCGATGACATACGAGCGCATCCTCTACATCAGCCTGGAGATGCTGGTTTGTGCCATACACCCCATTCCTGGGGAGTACAAATTTTTCTGGACAGCTCGCCTGGCTTTCTCCTACACACCTTCTCGAGCAGAGGCTGATGTGGACATCATCCTGTCTATCCCCATGTTCCTGCGCCTGTACCTGATTGCTCGGGTGATGCTGCTGCACAGCAAGCTCTTCACTGACGCCTCCTCACGCAGCATTGGGGCACTCAACAAGATTAACTTCAACACTCGCTTCGTCATGAAGACACTCATGACTATCTGCCCTGGTACAGTGCTGCTGGTCTTCAGCATTTCCCTCTGGATCATTGCTGCATGGACAGTCCGTGTGTGTGAGAGGTGAGAGGGGTTTGGGATGCGTGGTGCTTTGGGATTCACAGTGGTTTGGAATGAGCCGTGGTTTGGGGTGCCTGGCTGTTCAGGATGCTCAACACTGCGGAATGCCTGCTGGTTTGGGATGCTCAGCTGTTCAGGACACACGTAGGTAGGTTCAGGATGCATGGAGCTTTGGGATTCACAGTGGTTTGGAATGAGCCGTGGTTTGGGGTGCCTGGCTGTTCAGGATGCTCAACACTGAGGAATGCCTGCTGGTTTGGGATGCTCAGCTGTTCAGGACACACATAGGTTCAGGATGCATGGAGCTTTGGGATGCATGATGGCTTGGAATGCTCGATAGTTCAGGACCCGAGCGNCAACACTGAGGAATGCCTGCTGGTTTGGGATGCTCAGCTGTTCAGGACACACATAGGTTCAGGATGCATGGAGCTTTGGGATGCATGATGGCTTGGATGGATGCTCGATAGTTCAGGACCCGAGCAGGACGAGCAGCAGTTTGGAATGTGTGGACGTTTGGGATGCTCCATGGTTCAGGATGTGCAGTGGTTCAGGATGTTCAGCATGATGATGTGCAGTGGTTCTGGACGTTCAGCAGTTTCTGGGGGATTCATGGCAACTTGGGATTCTCAATCATGTGATGTCCCAACACCCTGTAGGAGGGATGCAGGGCTCCAGGGCCTCAGGAGCCATGGCTTCCCTCCACCAAACCCTATTATTACCAATGATAAATTATCTTACACAAGCAGGAAGCAGAGCAGGGTCAGCCCTGTCCTCACAGCACAGCACCTAGACCAGTCAGAGTTCTTGTGCAACAGGACAATGCGTGGTGCCAGAAGCCCTAGGAGAGCTGGGGGCTGTGTGTGGGGAGGGGCCAGAGGTGCTGATGGTGACAGGGCCTAGCTCAGGCTCCAGCATCACTGCAGCTGACTGCCATGACAACACGGTGGTGACAAACCCACAGCCTGCTGGCATCGTGCCAGCATCAGCGTGCTCAGCACCGGGGTTGCTGTGGTGACCAGCCTGGTGGGTATTACTGCACCTCCATCTTTCAGAGACCTGCCACCACTCTTTGTCTACTGAAGGAACCACGGGGCTATGGTGGTGGTATCCCTGTGCTGTGCCAGGTTTTCTCCACAGGCACCGTGCAGCGTGCCAGCAGCGCGTGGGGAAGGGAGGGGAGGTCCTCTGCAAGCTGTCCTGCTGTGGCAGCTTTGTGTCATCCTCGGAACCAAGGTGCAAGGGGATCACACCAACTGGCACCCCACGGTTACTGGGACACCCAGATTGCTTCTAGATTGCTTGCAAAGTGAAAGGAAGGCCAACCCCCCCTTCCCCAGGGTGGGACCCGTTGCTTTGGTCACAATGCAGAGGGGCATTAGGGCAGCTGCAAGTGCTGTGGCAGTGGCATGGGATGGCACACTGAGATTTTATGAGCTTTTACTGGTTGTGTTTGCCTTCCTCCCTCCTGTAATGATGCTCTCCTTATGAGACGAATAGGGTTATTATGTTCAGGCACCACCCAGTTGTGTTTGAGAAACTGCAGTTAATGCCTCCTAAACAGGGAGCAAGGCGGACAGGCACCCAGGACACACACAGGAGGGTAACCTCACACCTGGTGAAGCTTAGGCTGGGAAATGCAATGAAGAATTATTAGGAACTACAGATCATTGGCACCACAGTTGCCATCACCTCTCTGTATGTACAGAGAGGCAAAAGTGAACCCAAGTGGGCTGCAGATGTGTCAGTTCTAGGGGATGCAGGACTGGGGGAATGCAGAACGCCTGAGGCATGTTCCCTGCCTGAGCAATGCAATATCCCTTGTGCATTCACTGGGGATCACACAGCTCCCACAAGGGCTACCCAGGGCGTGTCCCCCTGTCCCTACTGATATCACTGGCACTGGAAACCAATTTGCTGCGGTTTGCAGGACCATTCCCAACCAGCATCCACCGGGGCTGGGCAGTTTCGAGACGCTTGTGCCTCTCCAACACATGGTTCTCGGGCTGGGGTGGCACGGCCATGGCACGTCTCCTCGGCACTCAGCTGGGTCGGCACGGCCATGGCACGTCTCCTCGGCACTCAGCTGGGTCGGCACGGCCATGGCACGTCTCCTCGGCACTCAGCTGGGTTGGCACGGCCATGGCACGTCTCCTCGGCACTCAGCTGGGTTGGCACGGCCATGGCACGTCTCCTCGGCACTCAGCTGGGGTGGCACGGCCATGGCACGTCTCCTCGGCACTCAGCTGGGTTGGCACGGCCATGGCACGTCTCCTCGGCACTCAGCTGGGGTGGCACGGCCATGGCACGTCTCCTCGGCACTCAGCTGGGTTGGCACGGCCATGGCACGTCTCCTCGGCACTCAGTTGGGTCGGCACGGCCATGGCACGTCTCCTCGGCACTCAGCCGTGGTCTCCGGTGTCTGTAGGCGCAGCATCCCTCCCGTGCGCGCCGCGGGGCCGCACCTCTCCGAAGACAGCGAGTCGCTTAGCAACCTCGCCTGCTCGCCTGGCCACCGCGCTCAGCCGCCTGCGGTGCCTGCGGTGCCGCCAGCGCTGCCGAGGCTGCCCGCCGACGGCGCACACGTGTGCTCTCACACGTGTGCTCACACGTGTGCGTGTTAGTGCAGCCAGCCCGCTCCTGGGACGGGGCTGCGGCCAGCCTGGAGCTGGGACTGCCCGGTGCCATGGGGTCGGTTCAGCCGAGGTGGTGCTGCCACGGTGGCGTGGCGTGGCATGGCACGGCATGGCGTGGCACGGCATGGCATGGCAATAGGGTGATGCTCACAGCTGTCACAGCGGTGAGGGTGGCTGTGGCATTAGTAGGGGCAGGCAGACCCGGGGACAACAGAAGGTGTTGCTGGTGCCTGGCTGATTGTGGCAAGCCTTGGTGTGAGCAGGTTCTCTTTCTGCCCACCCCAGCTGTTGCATGTGCCACCCCCAGCAATCCTTGCTCAAAGTCCTGCTCAGAAGAGAAAAGTCCCTCTGTCCAGGAGGCCTGCGACGCCCTTGTCCAGCATGGTGCTCTTGGGGCTGTCCCCTCAGGACATTCCATTCTGCGGGATGAGGCGGGTTCAGCTCTCCTCAGGAGAACACACCGGACAGGATAAGTGTGTGTGCTGGAATCTTGGGGAGCACCACTGTGGTTATGTGCTCTAGCCAACCCTGCCTCACCATGGCTGAGGGTGCTTTCTTCTGCACCAGGACCTCATTTGAGTCTCCAGCTAAAGGAAAAACATTTCAGAAGAGGAGAAAACCCAACTGCTCTGTGAGTTATGATCTTGGAGCTGGGATTGCCAAAAGCTCCATCTGTTTTCCCTCTCTGGATTCTGTGAGGAGGATAGGAGAAATCTGCTGGGCAGGCAGGAGAATAACCATCCTGTTCATAGTGGGGTAAAGGCACTGCCTGCCCCTGCCGACTTTGGGCTGAGTCCCTCTGCAGACTGGGCCATGCCCTTCTCCACTGCCAGGAGTCAGCAGTGCATCCCTCATGAACCCACCTGCATGGCTTGGCTGTGCTTGCACCAGGCCTGGAGAGCTGGAGGCAACTGGGGCCCCTGGCTGCATGTTTGCTGGAGGAGCCACAGCCAAGGTCTGGGATAGCCAGAGTGGTCATTGACCTCACATTTCAGCAGGGACCTGGAAAATTTGCAGCATTCCCAAAGCTGCAGCCACTCCACATGTGCTGTGTGTTGAGTGTTCCTCTGCTCCTGAAAGCCAAGTGCAAGCCAGAGGTTTGATGGGATCCATCCCCAGCAGTTCTGGGGACAGCACTGACTTCTGGGGCAGCACAACCCAGGCTGCAGCACCAGGAGGATGCAGGGGAGGATGCAAACAGTGAGCAGCCAATTCTCCCATCAGCCAATTCTCACTGCATCACCACATGACACCGGGGACACACAACAGGACTGGGATGTGGTGACAGGTCTGACTGAAAGCAGAAGCCCTTTCCACTGAGTTTTTGCTCTCATTTTGTCCATGTGGGTTTTCCAGTGCCAAAAATTGTGCAACCACTGCTATGCACTGCTACGGCACATCCTACTGCGTTGTTAATCCTGTACCCCAGCACAGCCCATGCCAGGGGAGCCACTGTGCCCAGCTACCCCTGGGTTTCTGCTGCATCCATCCCTGTCCCCTGCTGTCACACTGATATCCATGTCTCCTCCACAGGTACCATGATCAGCAGGATGTAACCAGCAACTTCCTGGGTGCCATGTGGCTGATCTCTATCACCTTCCTCTCCATTGGCTATGGTGACATGGTCCCACACACCTACTGTGGGAAGGGAGTCTGCCTGCTCACTGGCATCATGGTAAGGGCCATGCCAATCTGGTTGTCCATTCTGTAGGCTCTGCCTCTCTCCATTGCAGAATCAAGGCCACTGGATTTTACGGGGACTTGTTTCTCAGCTGTTTTGTCCATGTACAAGGCCTAATGACTTCAGCTCTGAGGTCCCACAGCCTGGAAGTTGATGGAGTTGTCTCAGCTGATGAATTTCGGGTGGATTTGGACCTGCATTCAGTAAGGGCGGAGGGCCCTTGGTGGAGTCAGTGATGTCCCCAGGGAGCAGAAGGGCATCTGAGCATCCCTTGACCATCCTGGTCCACACCACCTGGCTTCCATTGCTCATCTGCCATGGGTTCCTTTCCTTCTGGCCAAAGGTCATAATTCTCCAGGCCCTCCAGCATACCTGCCCCAAGGAGCCTACCACGAGATCTCCTGGCCTGTGGGACTTTCCAGCCAGGGCTGCTGAGGGAGCAGCTGGGGGACCTGTAGTCACTGCTCCTCCACAGATCCACCCCAGCCATCAGCACCCTGGCTCTGCCCACCTCAGGTTAAGGCCCTGGGTATGGAGCCATCCCTCCTCCCAGCTAGGGCAGACCAAGCTGACCCCATGAGTACCATCAGCTGGGGAGGCTCCACCACGAGGTATTCATTCTATAATTTCTTTGACAAGTCTTTGATCTGTCTTGGATGAGGTCAGACGCAGCAATTGCCAGCAGAGGGGCAAGCTGCTAGTTTAGCCGAGGGGATTCCGGCACTGCAGGCTCCCAGATTTCTTCCCCATCCAGTGGTTACTTTGAAGTGAGGCACCATCTGTCAGAGTGTCCTCCCACACCCAGCTCAGCCCCTCCACCCCTGGCTATGGAGACTCCCATGCCCGCTGGGGTTGGAGGCTTTGCTGGGCTTCCCCAGTCAGCACCAGGAGTAGTCACTCCACCAGGAAGAGAGGTGGTGGGTGTTGAGAGTGTGCAGCAGGACCTTTGAGGATGCTGAAGGATTCAGGGTATCAGGTTAATTAATGGCTCTTTAAGGAGAGCTTGTTAGGCTGAGAGCACTCTGCCAGAGTTCTACGGGGAAGCGACCCAGCTGTCATGAGCAGCAGCAGGCAGAGCTCAGGGGCACAGCAGGAAGGCTCTGGAAAGAACACCTTGGCTCAGATGTGCACCAGAGATGATGACTGCCACACCACATGTGTGGTGGTGATGCACATGGCATAAGTGAGTTCCCAGATGGTGCAGCTGGGATACGTACAATTTGAAGGGTCCTGATTTGAGGCCCCTTCTCTACTCTCACCCATTTTGCCTAGTGCTTCCCCACTGCTCTCCCTGTCCAGATCTCTCTTGGGAGTGGAGGGCTCCCCATCCCACAGGGCACAGGTACAGGGCAGATCTCTGGCCTGGAATGGCACAGGCTCACCACTGACCACTGCTGACCTTGTTAATAGCCCTGACATCTCCCATTAATTACACAGCCCACCATCAGCCACTCAAGGACACCCAAGGTCTGTAATATCTTTTTGTTAGGATAATGGGGAGGACGTGTAGCTTTAGTTAATTAGTGGATTGCAAGGATGAGGGTGGGAGTGCTGGTGTTACAAGAGGGTGACAAACTATTTCCCCAACTGATGTCCCTGCACAGGGTGCTGGGTGTACAGCACTGGTGGTGGCTGTGGTGGCCAGGAAGTTGGAGCTCACCAAAGCTGAGAAGCATGTCCACAACTTCATGATGGACACACAACTGACAAAGCGGGTAAGGTGCCATGGGGGACAGCAGGAGTGGGGTCATTGTTGTGTGCCCGGAGCTGGGGATTTGGGCTACCATGGCAGGAGGAACATGTCAGCACCTCTGGATCCTGTGGGTACCACCGTGGAAGCAGGTGTCAGCATTTCTGAGTGAGGAAGGTGTTGGCATCTTTGGATGTGGGTCCTGCAGGTACCACTGCTGAGGAGGTTGTCCAAGTGCTGTGGATATAGTGCAGGCACAAGTGTTAGGCTGAGACAAAGAACACCAGCTCTGCTCCAGGGATTTAGGTGATGCCCCCTCTTCTTCTACAGTATGATCTCATTTCTCTTGGTGTCAGAAAGACGACTGGATTTCAGTGATCCAGTGCCCACCGCAGATAAGAACCACACTGTGAGGTTCCCCCGAGGAGGGAGCCAGAGCCTGCAATGGGGTGTTCATGGGGTCACTGTCATATCAGGGTCTGGTGTCACATTCTTGGTAGCATGCAGGAACAGCAGGAGTACAGGTCTTGGCAGCTTCATCATTGCAAAGCACCAGCAAACCAACAGCCTTATGTCATTTAATGGGCTCTGCACACTAGAATATGTTTTAGAGGGGATGGTGGCAAAATGAGGATCGTTGCAGCCCTTGGAAATGCAACCAGTGGTGGGATGCAACCAGGGCACCCACTTCACCCCAGAGAGAAGAGCCCCAGACAAAGCCCTGACACCCCAGGAATAGTCAAGACCTTGGTGTGACCAGGCTGGGAAAGCAAAACAGCTGGGAAAGCAAAACAGCTGGGAAAGCAAAACAGCTGGTCAGCCCCACTCCACTGGCCATTGATATAGCTCTGCAGGCCCCAGGCCAGGCAGATGGAAGCCAGTTCCTCCTGGAATGAGCAGCCGAGGTGCAGTTTAGCTGGAGGGTCTGCAGAAGTCACATCCCAGTGCTGGCAGCACAACTGGGACCTGCGAAGATTGACAGATGGGTGCAAAAATCAAGCAAACCTTTGGGATTTTTTTCTTGAGGCGTATGGCACAACTTTGTGTGTAGGCAAAGAGCCAAGTACTGCAGCATGAGTGCAGAGTAAGAGTGGGATGTGGATGCACCACGGGCCAATCTGCCTTCTCTTACTCCTGCTTGAACTGCAGCAACAACCCCTAACTGTGACCATAACCCCTAACCCCTAACCTTAACCCTGCTTGACTTGCAACAGTCCAGGAGGCTGTGCAGGTGCAAAGCAAGCGCCTCAGCTTGGGCCAAGTGCTCTTGTTAGGTCATGGCAGAGCCAGAGCAGTATCTCTGTGAAATCCCACATAGCTGGTGACCTGCAGCCACTCTTCCTTTTCAGATCAAGAACGCAGCAGCCAACGTCCTGCGGGAAACATGGCTCATCTACAAGCACACAAAGCTGCTGAAGAAGATCGACCATGCTAAAGTCAGAAAGCACCAGAGGAAGTTCCTACAAGCCATCCACCAGTAAGAGGCTGTGCAGTGGGCTGGGGGCAGACTGAGCTCCAGATAAACCAGGATCTTGTCCCTGGCAGGGGCGTGGGGACAGTTTTCCAGTGCCCAGAACGCAGGCAGGTCTCCAGATGCAGTTTGAAAGAGGGGAGTACAGCCACGTGCTCTTTCCTTCTCCCCAGGTTACGGAGCGTGAAGATGGAGCAGAGGAAGTTGAGTGACCAAGCCAACACCCTTGTCGACCTCTCAAAGGCAAGTCCCACAGGGACCCAGTGGCTTGGCCAGACTGAGTGTTTTTCTTCACTCGGAAAAACTAAAGCAGACTTGGCTGACCGCAAAATGCTCCGACTCAGTAAATGTCAGCAAGGAATAGCTGCCCTTGCAAAGCAGGAGGAGAAACACATGCACGAACCTGGGGTTCCCTGCAACCCTTTTTTGCAAGGGATACCATTGCTCAGCTGCACAGATCCAGCAAAGATTCCTTGCTTTGATGGCCAGGGATGAGCCAAACCGCAGCTCTAGAACCCTTGGAAAACCTGGGATGGGCTGAGATGGGGCAGCTTTCAGGGCAAAAAGGGGTAAAGGGGTGAGCTCTGCTAGCAGCAGTAGCACTAACCCCTCCAGCCATGGTACTAACCCTTCCACTGTCCTCTGTGTCCCTTCCCCAGATGCAGAATGTGATGTACGACCTCATCACAGAGCTCAATGACCGCAGCGAGGACCTGGAAAAGCAGATCAGCGGGCTGGAATCCAAGCTGGAGCAGCTCAGTGCCAGCTTCAACTCCCTGCCCCTGCTGATGGCCGACATGCTGCGGCAGCAGCAGCAGCGCCTGCTCAGCGCCGTCCTGGAGGCTCGGGGGGTTGGTGTGCCGGTGAGCACCCCTCAAACACCTCTCTCTGAGAGCCCCATCGGGGTCAGCTCCACCTCCTTCCCCACCCCTTACACGAGCTCAAGCAGCTGCTAAAATGCAGCCCCTCAGCCCCACCGTGGACAGGGGAAGCATTTCCACACAGATCATGAGGTCTCTGTGAACTTTCTTCTGGTCCTTGTACCGCTGCAGGACCCTTCAGCTGGAGCCAATGGGACCAGCAGTGCTGAGCAATGCTCAGAGCTTTGCCAACGCCTTGGTATCGGGAATTGCATCCCTGTTCAGGTGCCTCAACACGTGGTGAAGGAAGAGGACAGAAGGTGATGCCTTGGGCCAGCCTGTGCCGTGGCGTCCGGTGGCAGACGGAAAACCCACGCTCAATCTCAGGTCTTCACATTTGAAAACAAAACAAAACAAAGCAAAAGAAAACAAAACAAAAACACCAAGTCAGAAGCACTGAAGCAACGGAGACACCAGAGGGAGAGTTTTTCTCCCTGGGGCACTCCCCTCACCCCCTGCCCCTCTCACAATTGCCAAACCTCACCAGGCAGATGCCAATATGGGGGGCTCATTATGCAGGCTCTGGCTGACGCTGCCTGTGCTCCATCCATCTCCTTGCCAGGACTCACAGGACAGCCCCCTCACATTGACAACTAGGGACAATGTCTGACTGTAACCTTCCTGGGGAGTTCTTTGGAGCTGTGTTTTCTACCCAGAGAAGAACAATGGACACTTTGTCTTGCTGGTCCTTAGTGTTATATCCTGCCTGGAGATGCATGCCAGAGCCAGGAAAGCAGTGCCTACAGTGTGCAGGGCCACGCAGGGCTGCCCCCAGCCGATGTTTTGGTGGCCTGTGATGGAGCTGGCAGGCCAGCCCAGGCGCTGAGGGGGTCTCCAGGTGCCTGCTGGGAGCCTCCCAGCATTTTGCAAAGCCAGTGGGCTCTTTGCAGCAGTCTCAGAAGTGCTGGATGAACACCCCATCAGCTCCAATTGTCTCCACTTCTGCTGGGAACATCCATGCTTGAGCCCAGTTGGCAGTGTCAAAACCACCAGGATCAAGCAGAAGCTCACTGGCAAGTGATGTGGTAGCAGGGGCAGGTGCTTCATCTGTTTAAAACAAAGCCCATTGCCTTCATGCCACTTCTGCTGGGTTTGGTGGAGGGTAGCAGCACTCTGGCACCATCTCAGCAATGGCACTGCTGCCCGTGCCTGCCAAAGTGCAGCACCTCAGACTCCATTATACTTTTTTGCCGGTGTTCAGCTTCCTGAGGTACCCTTGGCACCATTTGGCTGCTTCTGGAACCAGACACTTTCTGTTTGGCTTTCACGGTTTCTCCCTTTTTCTTCCTCAGTTCTTCCCCAGTATCATGTTCTGGCTTTCCTGGATCCTTGCATGGAGCTGTGCCAGGCTCCGACTTTGGGGTTGGTGTTTGCTGCTTTCCATGAAAACTCAGCAGAGAATATTTATATATTTTTAAACAGATGAAGTAACCATGTAATTACTCTGCAATATTAATTACACTTCACCCTGCAGTGTTAGTAATTGTAATCAGTCACTGTGTTACTCCAGGTATACTCAGCCTGTAATGCTCTCCTTTGTAACTTTCTCCCTTCCATAAATAATGCTGGATTTTGTGCACACATAGGGGCAGAGACACACCACCACCCCTACACCCCCAATGCTGAAGAATTCCTTTGCTGCCAGTGGCGTGAGGTGCTTTCACTCCTTGTGCCCTGCAGTTGGAGTTATATAGAAAACAAGCAGCAGTTAGTGACACTAGCCCACGCTGGCCCTAGGAAGGAAAGGAGGAGGAGGAAGGCTGGAAGGCAACTGCAAAATGAGATCCCTGTGTTACAGAGGTGTTGGTAGCAGGGGACCAAACACGGTCAGCCCTGTTTCCTTCAGGTAGGCATGTGCTCATTGCTCCTGGTCCTTGGCCAGTGGGAGATAAACGGCTTCTGGGAATGAGCTGCTCTTCCAAGCTCTTGTAATTAGTATCGTTGATATCCCATGGGTGACTGGGAATTCAGTGCTGCCTTGGAAGCCCCCCATGATCTAGTCTCAGCCCAGCTGCTGCTCGTTGTATGTCTGTGGATGCCTCCTGTCCATCTTGCCCAGCAGAAGCTCCTGTTCATGACAGCTCCTCTGTCAGGAGGTTCCCCAGCATAGCAATGGAGAATATGTTAAAAATTCTGAGAAAGAGCCCGAAATGCAGCATTTCCCCTGCCCTGCAGGCAGCTAGTGGAGAAAAATGCTTTCTAGGCCTCCAATAGGAGCAAACTGCCCATAGAATGGCATGGGACAAGTTGTGAAGACATGTCCTGGGGCATCAGAGAGCCAGAGGAACTATTGATTCTTGAAGATCAATATTGCCAGCAGGAACCCAGGAACCGCCCTGCCAGGCTCATGATCAAGTCTGGGGAATCCAACCAAGTGAGACAAGAGCTGGTGCTGTCAGCTCGCAGGCTCCAAGGCTGGAGGTGGTAAGGACTACAGCTGAGAGTGTTGGAATTGCAACTAGGGCGAAGAGACCCTTGTTCTGGGGCAGAGCAGCTGCTGCTGCAGTGGGATTTCGACGGGGCTGGGGCAGTGGATCCCTGCACACCCCACAGGCTCCTTCCCCTGGCCTCACCTCAGCATAACCTGCACTCAAACAACCCTCCTGCCTGGGACCTGGCAGCCCAGGCTCTGCACCTTATGCCCTGCACCTTGCATGCCACACACTCCCACACCCCTATGCCACCCCCTGTACCCATATCACACCCCTGCACCTCCCATTCCACATCCCTGAGTCCCCATGCTAATCCCCAAAGCCTCTATCCCACCCCTTCACCCAGACCCACAGTTCTTCAACACGGGTGCCAATAGTCCTGAACCATTATCCCTGCCACCGGACTCCACTGTGGCCAGCACCAAGACTAAACCCCCACTCCAGCCCTGCTGCCAGGACCACAGAGCTGACCTGAAGCCACAGTGAGGGCAGGCATGGTGGGGAGTCCCCGGAGCTGTCCAGCCCAGTGTGCCCACCCAGAGCTGCTGCTCTGCTCCCTGACTGCAGCTCTTGGTCACCAGCAGCCTCAGCTGGCACAGCCCCAGTAAATGCTCCCCGGCCAGTCCTGTCCACACACCTGAGATGATCATGTAAGGGACATTGGAACAAACAGAGAGAAGGGCTGAGATCAGCTACCAAGGTGGAGGAACAACACAAGAGGAAAATCATAGAGATGCTGACCTCCTGCAGCTGGGAAGCATCTGATCTCACAGTCCAGTGGGGCCAATCGCCAGTGCCCCTCCAGGACCCACCTAACCTAGCCAGTCCCATTTTTGGCACAGTCTTGGGGGCTTTTTTTGCTCCATGACCCTCTTCCCTGCGCTGCCTGCAAGGAACTATCCTAGAAATACCAGAAAAATTCCATGGTCTCTCTGCAAACTCATGGATGTTTCTGGTCAGACTTAAGGAGCTTTGACCTGGGTTTGCATCTTGCCTCTGTACTGCTCGCTTCTTTTTTATTGATAGGGGAAAGCATAATAGTTTATTTTAACTATGAAATATATTGCTATATTATGATGGTTACGGTAACTTTCAATTATCGTTTTGTACCCAACACAGTTGTTAGCAGGCAGCAACACTAGGCTGCTGCCAAAAATGTTTGTTTCTGAGTACAGCTACTACTGCCAGTGAGGATGGGGGACAGGGAGAAGTGCAGGACCTGTCATTATCCTTTATTCCCCTTGCACTCGTTCCCATTACTTGGAAGCTGACCTCTAGCAGGTCTGGATCTGTGTGTAGCCCAAGGGCACCAGAGCTTTGCTTCTTGCTAGAGAAAGGTCAGGATCCCCTTTTTCACAGGTTCTGGAAAGCCATTCTCCTCAGGGTGTCTCCTCCAGCAGAAGGAGGGACTCCACTCCCTGGGCATAAGCTCTGCAAGAGTCAAACTTTGCCTTTTTCTCCAGGTTGGAGGCTCTTGAGAAAGAATTGGTGTGGAGCACATTTTCATAGAGTGATGGAATCATTAAGGTTGGAAAAGTCCTCTAAGAACATCAAGTCTAACTGTTAACCCAGCACCACCAAGCCCACCACTAACCCATGTGCCCAAGTGCCACATACACAAATCTTCTAAATTCCTCCAAGGATGGGGACTCCACTACTGCCCTGGGAAGCCTGTACCAGAGCCTGACCACACTTACATGCAAGAAATTTTCCCAATATCCAACCTAAACCTCCTCTGCCATAACTTTCAGGCATCTTCTCTTGTCCTTTCACTTGGGAGAAGAGACTGGAACATGTCCGGTTCACATTTCTCACCCTGCCCTGGGGAACTGCAGCTTTTGCTCAGCCTCAGGGTATGATGGCATAGAAGGACAAGACCCTGAGCATGAAAGAAAAAATGAGACAAGGTTGCAGGGACTGCTCAGTCTCGGTCTTCCAGCTGGAAATAGGCTGCCCAGAGTTGTGTCTGCCCCTTCCCTAAAAGTGTTCAAGGCCATGTTAGATGGGGCTTGGAGCAACCCGGTGCAGTGGAAGGTGTTTTAGCCTATGGCATGGGGTGGAATGGGATGATTTAAGTCCCTTTAAGTCCCTTCCAACCTGAACTATTCTGTGATTCCATGATTCTTTGATTCTATGGGCGCCTTGGACCTCAGAGAGCATCACTTCCTTACCTCCAACCCCTGAGCTGCCAGACCTGATCCCCACTGGATCATAAGTCTTAAACTGCTCTTTGGCAACCACACTTTGTCCTGGCCAGTCTTCACAGCGAATGATGTGTCCAGGAATGAACAGCACCTATGAGACCAATTCCTGCTGCCTTTGTCCAGAGAAAAATCTAAAAGTCCCTACACTGGCCCTTCCTGAAGAGAAACTGTCACTGCCATGCTGTCACTGTTACCACTGTCAGAGCCGTACTGGTCTCACCCTTCCAGGCCAGTCCAGCCCAGCCCAGCAGAGCCCTAGCAGCAATGAGCTGCCATGAGATCTGGATGCTTCTTGCTGGACCCCGGACCTGAAATCTCCCTGCAGAAACCAGCTCTGATGGAGAAAATAAGCTGGTTCTGAGAGGCCAGGGCTGAGCCTCTGCTGTTCCCAGCTAGGTCTGGGGCTGCCAGGGGATTCCTGGTGCTCTGTACCAGTCTGCCTTGGGCCTCTCCTGCCCAGCATCTCCCAGGCAGCTCAGAGCCCTGTGCCATGGCGACCAGGTGTGATTGGTATGTTTGGTGGGGGGCAAACGGCAGTGATTGCTCAGCCATTTGGGAAGATTCTGCTGCCAGGCTCTGTACTGGTCCGAGCTTTTTCTCACCTAATTCCAAGCTCCCTCCTAAAGGGGATCCAAAGATATCCAAAGGGTACAAGGTTAGAGAGGAGCTTTTGCAGGACAGAGAAAAAGCTTCTCTGTGGCATTAGTTATTTCCCTATGGGATAAGCCACCTCCGGGCCCCATGAGGCACCAGGCAGGTGCTCCAGAACCATCCACCCAGTGGGTGCTCTTGGCTGGGGGCTGGTGCTCTGGGTGCTGCAAGTTGTGCACCCAGCTCTGCTCCTTCTTCTGCCCAAAGTGTTCTTCCCTCTGCTCGGGTCTCAGCACTGCCGATGTTCCTGCCAGTGGGTGCTGCTTGCATGTTTCTGTGGTCAGGATCCAGTCCCAGGCTTACATTCCCCCTTCAGGGTCAGTCTCTTAGCTGAAGGACAGGAGTGGGGACTGGCCCACATGACAACAGCCTGTCCCCACAGCACTGGCACAAACCCAAGCTGTACCCAGAAACAGGCATGTTTTAAACTATGGCTTTAACCTGTTCACTGTAAAAAGTGCCTTGGACTTTAATCTGAAGAGGTCAGTATCTAGAAGTATTTACCTGTGCAAGTGTGTAAGGATGCAGCTCTCTGTGCAGAGTTACACACACAAATATATGATCTATACGTACAGCTACCAGTGCCTCAGACCGTCTGTTCTGCAAGCCATGACAGCTCTTTTCTTTCTGCCACTAAGGCCAACAGTGGAGAGATGTTGGAGGCATTCCTGACACAGGGACCCCTTGCAGAAGTGAAACTTTGTGCCATGAGGGTTGTACTGGGTGCTGTGATTCCCTGCAACAGCGCTGAGCTGTCCTCACTGTTCATCCCCAGGAAGCAGCTTTGTGCTCCTCAGGGTCCATCTGTGCACTTTGGGAGGATCCCAGTGAAAAATGATACATCCCTGCTCCCTCGTGCAGAGGGAAGCTGAGGCTCTCATCTCTGGGAAGCGGTCACATCTCTGGACCCCCCCTTTGCCAGGAGCTGCTGGGAACTTTGTAAAACCAGGGGGAGCCCCCAGATGCCTGGTTTTATGGGAGCAATGAGGGGTTTTCCAGACACCTGCTCCCAAAAAGGATTTTTGGTTCCCATGTTCTTGGGCTGTGGCTCAAGAAAGGAGCATAGGAGGTTAATGGCATGGCAGATGCTCTTTCCTCTGGTTCTGCACTCAGGCTCCTCATGCTCACCCAACTCTGCTCAAATAGCAGAGCTGGGCTCCACCCTCCAGTTCATCCTTCACCTCTAAAAACACAAGGATAAAAGTTGTCTGGGGTGCAAAGGGCACAAAAATAACTTTCCCAAAGTGAATGCATTGGTTGAGATAAGGGGAAGCTGGATCCTTTCCCAATGAGCACCACTCTGAGCCTTGCTCAGAGCCTGGCAATGGAGCACTGCTGGCTTCAGCTCACTCTGAAGATGGAAGGCTGAAGAACTGTCACCCCAAATTCCATCCTTATATGCAGGCTAGGAGGATGCCAACAGAAGTAACACCCCTAGCTAAACATGGTGTTGTGGAGCCAGCAGAGAAGGAGGAAAAGGAAGGTGATGTGCAGTAGTTGAATTGTGATGAATCAATAGATTGGGCTTTTTTAGCTTTGAGCTAATACCTCTAAATCATAAAAATACCTCCAGCGGTCTGAGGGGCTCTCTGATAGGTAATTAAACCCTTGGAGCTTCATTTCCAGGATTAATGGCTTAGTGCAGTAGAGCCCTGCCATACAAAGGCAGCTGTAGTTCTGGTACTTGAAGGCGAGGCAAAATGTGTTAATCTTTATGTGCAGCATGAAATCTGTTTTTATTAGTGCTCAAAGATTCTCCAAAGAGAAAGGTAATAATGACCACAGCGTGCATCTCCATCTCCCTGTGTCTGCCCTGTGCTTTCCCAGTCCCAGGAGTGAGAGGGAGGAGGAGGATGCCATTGGTGTGAAGGCATCCTTCACTCTGCCCTCTGGCAGTGGGAAGCAATAACCCTTTGTTCTGTACCTCCAGACCTTCGACCAAAGTCCCTCTCCAGCTCTCCTGGAGCTCCTTTAGACACTGGAGGGGGCTCTAAGGTCTCCTTGGACCCTTCTATTCTCCAGGCTGAACTCGTAGTCCCTCTCCAGTGCAGAAGCGTTCCAGCCATGGAATTATCTTTGTGGCTTCCTCTGGAATCTCTCCAGCAGCTCCATGTCCTTCTGCTGGGGCCCCAGAGCTAGACACAGCTGTGCAGGTGGGGAGTCCCCAACCCATGCAAGGTTTTGGACATCCATTCAAATCTGAAGAGGCAAAAAGCAGAGAAGTAATTTCACTGCAAATGAAGCTGAGCTCTTTCCCATTTTAAAAATAACGGGATTTGCGGGAGAAGTGGTGAGCAGCTCCCCAGTGAGGTCAGGCAAAGGCACAGAAATTCCTGTGAAGTCTCAGTTGCTCCAGTTAATCCCAGCCAAGTCCCTTGCTGCAGCTCAGTGCAAACAGACACTGGCATGGCTGGCTCTCCTTCATCCTGCTCTTGCTACCTTGAAGAAAGTTTCAGGAGCTGCCACAGAGTTGCTGGAGTTTGCCTTGATTCCCAGGTGTAGTAGAGGCACTGGCAACTTTGCATGGTTCCCTGAGGTTCCTCTCCTCCCTCCATGCCAAGCTGTGCTGGTACAGGGCCAGGGAAGATGCTGCTTTCTCCAAAACTGGCACTAAATGCTGGCTAAGTGCAACAGGTTTTGTTCTAATTAAAGAGGAATCAATTAAGCTGCAAGATATTCAGCCACCTGGTGCTTCTGACTATTTTTTCCTCCTCCTTCTCTTTTTTCCCTAACATGCTGCTGGTGCCTCTGGGGAAGCCATGAATGAAGCAAGACGTTCCAGTTTCTTGCTAAAAGATTAAAATATGCTGTTTGGGAGGAAATCTGTGCAAGCCAGCCAATTGCAGTGCTGTACATGTCGTTGTGATCTGCAACTGGCATCTCCTCTGCCATCCATTACTCCCTCCAGCCAACCCTCCTGTGTCTCCATCAGCACACATGGCACTGACTGTCAGCAGTCAGTTTGTGCTGGATGAAAAAAAAATTATCTTCAGCAATTAAAGAAAAAGCAGTGAAAGAGATGTAATGGGATCTCATGGGAGGCAGGAAGGAGTCCTACATGCAAGGAAGTCCTTCAGGGACCTAGTTGTGCCAGGCTTTTTCCTGTGAGATGGCCCATTAGAAACTCTCAGCGCTCAATAGCATAAAAAACAAGAGGAGGGGAGAGCAGTGACTTGGCTGCTGCCTTGGGCAGCCCCTGGAGTTTGCTGAGCACGGAGCTTCAAGAAAAAGAGGGGGGTCAGCAGGTATGTAAAGAAACACAGGTAAAAATCAGGCACTGGAGTGGTGATGAGTGGCAAGGGAGCAGTGGTGGAGATCTCTGTCCAGGGTGCATGTGATGCTTTTACCCTCAGGTCGGTGCTTTTCTCCTCAGGTCAATGCTTTTCCCACCCATGGCTCTGCCTCAGGGATGGATTGTGAAATCCTTTTGATTTGTCTGAGCACATGATAAAACCTTCTTGCAGATAAGTCCGATTTAATATTAAATATGAAAGGGCAAAAAGAGAAGCCTGGGCTTGGATGGTGATGTAAAGGTCACAGAAGGAAGTATTAATGCCATGTCAGCTGACATGTACCAGGAAGATCTTTGAATTTTGGCTTTAGGAAGGATTCTTTAATTCAGCTGATTGACTCTCTGGAACCCACTGCCTCAGATGTGCTAAAAGCAGTGAAAGGAACCTTGCTAATCCCCCTCCAAGAATAAGCTGGGTGGTTCACAGTCTGTCTAGGGTCCCTATTTGACCTCCTGCAGGAATGCTTTGGCCATCACCTGAGTCAACACCTTGGTAACGGAGACCAGCCTGGAGCCATGTCAAAGAGAGACCAACATTTGGAGCATGATTTGAGTAGCCAGTGTTCCCACAGCTTCTTTCCAAGCTGAAGGAGCCCCTGGCCATCCTGACACTGGGAGGGAGGAGCCCAAGGAGCCCACTCCAGGGGAGATTTGGCCACATATGCTGTGATGGCTCTAAAACCACATGAAAAGAGTCCCTGAGCATCGAAGAACTCAGACTGAAGGCTGTGCTCATGTAGCATGTCCTGCCATACACGTGGCTGAGCCACAGTGTGCCTTCAGCATTTTTTCAAGGGTACTTTTTGTACCAGACAGAATAAAACCATTCTGCTTCCCACCACTGCAGCTGCCGTGGGAGTCAGTGCACTGGCTCCTTCTGCTGCAGATGTGCCAGGCCTACCTGCCTTTCATTGCTGGGCTCCACTGCAACTTTCAGCCCTGCGAGCATCCTGTCCATTCCTGGAGCACACTGATGCCTGAGGGGGAAGAGTATCACATAGACAGAGGTGTCAGGAGTGCCACTTCCCCTCTGATCCTCACTGGGAGCTCTCAGGATGAGAAAACCCTGCTTGATGTCTTGAGACCACATACATGGCAGCTGCTGGGGCTGTACCAAAGCTCAGGTTCACTCCTCCGCTGTGCAGCAAGGCAAAAGCTTGTGCAATTCCTTCAATAGCTCGGCTGCTTCCCCAGCTAGGAACCTGTGTGCTGGGAGCAATGGGGAACAAAGCAGGGGGAGAAGTCCCTTTCTGGGAAGCAGCTCCTTGCTCTGGTGCCTATACCCAGGCTGCAGGGTCAGAATTGGGGCAGCATCTCCCACGCATTACCTGTTCCTTGTTTATAGCTGCCATAAAATTCCATTGGAAGAAAATAAAGCATTTTAACTCCTAGGGGAACTGATGCTCTGGAGTTATGAAGATTTTCCATGCTGGTTCCCAGCTGTACATCTAAAGCCAGACTGGAGAAAGTTCCAAGCAACACTTGGAATGATGTGGGAACCAGCTCAGCCTAGTTCCTTACTTTATACGTGAGGAGCCTGGAGTGGGCTTCTCAATAGGAGCTTCTGCCAGGAGGCCAAACCCTAACTGTACCTCTTACCAGCAGTGTGAGCACAGCTTGGCCCTGGGGCAGAGGGGATCAAACACCAGCATGGCAAGTGATCAACCACCACCCACCCCAAGGGCTGCCTTCCCTCAGAAACCACTGTCAGCTGATTAAGAAGTACAAAGAAGTTCTCTCATGTAGGAACAGGCTGTCTGCAAGAGCAAGGAAGTGATATTTTAGAGTGTCTAATAAAGGAGTTTAAAATGAAACTCTGCAGAGCCTGAGCTGACACCTGGCATCCAAGCAGAAAGTCAGGTGAGGGAGCTGTGCCACAATTTATTTCCTCTCTTTATTTCTTAAGAGGGAAGCAAATCAAAGCAGACACCTGAAGCATCTCCAGCTGACACTGGAGGTTTAGTGAATGCTGCCATCCTGCAGGGAAGCCTCTGCTCAGCCTGGGGAAAGTGGGAGGTTTAGGGCAGCCCTCAAAGAAGCAGGGGAGCAGCATGAAGCCCAATATCCAAGAGCAAGTAATGGAGCTTTCTCCACCCTCAGCCATAATCAGCCAGGCAGCCTCAGGTAAGCTGACTATCAGCTCCTTATCTCAACCACAAATTGACTCGTTTTCCAATTACTGCAATCTCCAGAAGCTGCAGAAGCTTCTCTCATGGCCAAGCAGATGCCATGGCTGTGTTAATGCTGGAACTTCACCAGCTAGAGGTCTCCTGGTTTCCCAGCCTGATCCTATGGAAACAGGTTGGGAGTCTGCCAATTTTTCCTAAAGAAGGAGGAAGGAGAATGAGCTTGTATGGATTAAGTGGCTGTTTTCGAGGTTTAGGGCGTTGCGATTCTAAAGGATACATGACCCAACGATGTACCCATGACCCACCAACACACGATTTCATGAGCAACCTATGTCACACCAAGGCAGCAGCCGCGCGGACCCGGGGGGCGGTGAAAACGCCCTCTGAAACTCATGGGCAGCCGCCTAAGGCGATCGCTCTCGGTGCGGCTGTATCCCCGAGACACAGCGGGAATGGCTCTGCATTTCAGCTGGAGGACTGAGCGGTTGTACCGCCTCTCCCACAGCGGAGCGGGCGGGCCAAGCCCCGCGGCACAGCCGTGCGCTGCCCGCATCAAACATGGCCGCCGCGCTTTGCCCCGAGGAAAGATGGCCGCCGCGCAGCTCCCCGCGCAGGCGCATGAGGGCTCGTGTCCGTCATCAGCGTGCGCCGGCAGCCGAAAGGTAAAGAGGCGCGAGGAGGGGGTAGCTGCTGGGTTTGGCCGTCCTCCTCCTCCTCCTCCTC
>VWYI01012843.1:224359-244245 GCA_013399455.1 Anthoscopus minutus | reverse complement strand
CCTCCTCCTCCTCCTCCTCCTCCTCCTCCTCCTCGGCCGTCGGACTCGGTGACGCGGCGGACTCTGGCCGTACAGCCCGTGGTGCGGTCTTCAGCGCGGGCAACCGCGCAGGCCTCCGGAATGCGGCGTGGCCGTGTCCTGGCTCCCCAAGGTCCCTGTCGGGGCCGGGTTCCATAGGGTGGAAGGCGTAGAATAAAAGCCTCGACTCGCGGCTTTCGGTGCTCGCCGCGTTGTATCCCAGCCCGCCCTCCCGTACAGCGCCTTCCGGGCTCGGGGGCCTGGTCCAGGCGAGCCCCTTGTGCTCGCGGTGCCGTCACTCCCGCCGTGGGTGTGCAGGCCCGGGGACGTGGTTTGCTGTGGGTGCAGGTGGCAGACGTCCTGCCGTGGTCCCTGGGTCTCCTTTGTGGGTGTAGCTGAAGGTGACAGGTGTTCCCACAGCCCCTCCCTAAGCCGGGAGAATAGGAACTCTCGTGCAGACCAGGACCCCGTCCCGTCGGCAAATCGTGCGTGACGGGCTGCATCACCATAGGGACCAGGGGAAGGAGCTTCTCTACTGGGTTCGCTTTCCCGCCCGAGGTTCCGCCGCTGGTAAGGAGCCTGAGGATTGCTCCCAAAGCCAAGAACCTGTCTGGGAAAGCCCGAAAGCTGGCCAGTCTCGCTGCGAGCTCCCTGGGTGGGGCGGAGTGGCTGCTGCGGGAAGCGAAACTGAAACGGTGCTCGCAGCCATCTTTGGTGGTTGCTCGATACCGTTCCTCCGGGACTCGTTCTGCGGGTCGGCGTTTCTTTTTTCCCCTGTTATTGTCTCATAAAATAATTCGGCATACGGATTAGACGGAGGTAAGCGTTTGGTTTTTTTTTTCATACCCCTCTTCCTATTTCTACCCTGCCCTTGGCTCAAGGGAGCACTTGTAAAACGGGGTCACTGAGCAGAGGGCAGCAGTGGGACTTCCTCGTAGCTGGGGAGAGTTGGGAGCCCGTCTCGCGACACTCAGCCTCCCCATGTCTGTTGTAAACAATAATACTCGGTGATGGCGGCCGAGTGCAGTTGTTAATTGAAAGTGAAATTTAAATTGGCCATGAGGTCTTTGGTAAAGATGGGGAGCTTTATAGAGATCAGACTTGCATCGGAAAAACGTATCTTTGTGACGATAGGTGCCTTAAGGAGGTCACAGAGGAGCAGGCAGAATGGGGACCCGGCAGTGCGTATCATGTCTGTGTCTTTATCCTCTCAGTTTCACAGCAGATGTTATCAGAAAAATAGAATATGCTGGGCTGGATTCCTTAAATATAAAAAGCGTATTCATAATTTAGTCTTATATCCTGTACCCCATAGGGGTAGCACAGCTTTGTGTGATAGACTGAAATTTGGGCTAGAATAGAAAAAAAACTTGTCATGTTGTTGCCTGCTGCACACCTAACTGATTTTGCTGCACATTATCACTTTCATTCCCCTGTCATGTGATGTTTTACCTCTACAGATCACATAGTGTCCAGGGAGAGAAAGACACTTGGGGTTTCAGAGTGTTTTGGCTGTGAATGTGAAAATAATTGCAAGCCTGTTGCAGCTCCATTCTATGTGACCATGCTCCAGCTCCTTGTACTGTTCCAGCTCACCTCCTTTCCCTCCTTTACCTCCTCATGCCCCCATTTTTCAGGTTGGAAAGTAGGTCTGAGATTCTTCTCTCCCTCAGGGCTGAGGAGTGGAGCTTGCTGTGTTTCACGAGTGCATTGTGAGCAAACCACCCAGCCCTGTGCTGGAATCAAGCTGAGCAGAAGCAAAGGGCTGCTCGTGTCAAAGCTGATTCTTGTGTTTGACTTCACCTGCAGTTTGGGGCTGCTGATTCTCTGCTGGGTAGCCAGAGTTTGCTGATTGTATTTACAGGACTAATTTAAACTCCTAGGAAAGTAGAAAAAAAAAGAAGATGCTTGGAAGGCCTCAGTAGTTGGGAAGCTGTTTAAGCTGCATTTCTGGAATCCTGTACTTGTGTAAAGATGTTCTGAGTTCTGTGGTTTTTTCTCCTCAGGACGGGAGAGTGTGGAGTGAGTGAAGCTCCTCTCCTGGATCACCAGCAGCCTGGTTCCTGCCTGTGTCCCAGGACTGCGCTATGATCAGAGGCACTGGGCGAGGCAGGCGCTTGTATCTTACCCACTCAAGACATAACTGCCCAAGCACTAACCAAGGTCTTTTTCACCACCCTCATACCCCACAAGAAACGTTTTTACACCGGCAGTTGGTAACAGAGCAGGACACTGAAGTGTCTGTGTTGCAGGGACAGGGATCACACAAGGCGTTGCGCACCAGAGGCAGGCGAGCTGCGGCACCGGCTCCTGCAGACAGAAGTCAGCCCAGCTCCAGCAGGACTGGAGGGTGTAGATTCTCCAGCCAGCATCTACATGTTGAGAGTTTGCATCGGTATTGCCCTCCACAGTACCACCATCAGGAGAACTCGAGGAGAGATTCTGATGCTGTGAGGCTGAATTTCCAAAGGCTGTCTCTTGCTGGGCCGGACTATGAAGAAGAAATTCTAACTGTTTTCAGGCAGCTTGGGGAGGGGAGGACTTGCACGGCTAATGATCTGGCACGTAAACTTAAAACTCAAAAGAAAGAGGTCAACCGTATTTTGTACAAACTCCTCAAAGAAGGGAAGTTGCACAAAGAGAGAGAGACACCACCACTGTGGAGAATTGCCAACCCTAGCTCAGGAAGAGAAAGAAGCCCTACTGACCACAGTGCTAGTTGCCCAGATCCAGCTTGTGAGAGTAGAGCAGGAGAGTGGAACACACTTGGCTCAGGAATCACAGAGATGGCTGAGACAAAGGAGAAAATCTGCAACTACTTGTTCAGTGTGGTGGAAACAACAGCGCTCAATCTTGCAAAAAACATTGGGTTTTCGAGAGCCAAAGATGTTAATGCGTTTCTTAGTGCTCTGGAAAAACTGGGGGATGTCCACAAGCAGAATACAACTCCACCACGATGGTCCCTGACAAATAGGAAACGTGAGAGGATGCAGATGAGGTTGAAGGCCAGCACAATAGTGCAGATGGCAGATCCCACACCTCCTGACCCCAGACCTCCCACGTCTTCCTTTGTCTCTCCATGTTCCCCAGAGATGACTGCAGCTTCGCCAGCAGGGACAGCATCAGAAGAGGAAAGTGCAGAAAATGGGCAGCAGCCTCTGGGCCAAGGTGATCAGGGAAATGTTGGTGACACAGAAGCAGATGCATTGGAGGGCACTAGGCCTGAATTCTCCAGTTTGAGTAATTATGATAACTCAGAAAACAGCAACTGGACCACAGATGATATCCCAGATAACCTGAATGCTATCAGCAAGCAGCCTGATAGGGCAGAATACATCATGAATTCTCAGTCTTCCCCCAGCTATGCTGCCCCAGTCGAAGCTGCTCTCCCATGTGTGGAGAAACTGATAGCTTGTCAGGAGAAGAACCCAGTGAGTGGCCTTACTGAATATTCCCAGTACACATACCAACACTGTGATTTCATCATGCTGGAGCAGAATGGACCCTCTCACGAGCCACGGTAAGAAAATGTCCTACTTTTTCTGATCTCTTTTTCCATAAAATGATCTGACTTCAACTAAGTTCACCCACTTAACTGTCCTGAGGGGACCTGCTACTAATTCTTCTTTGTAGTGGGTTTAGCCCTGGCTAAAATCACTAGGGCACCTATTAGAAGTGTGTACTCATTTCCTGCTGGGAGATATGAATTAGGATGAGGTTAAAGCAGGCTCAAAACTTAAAAGGTATAAAGAAAACTTCATTAACAAAACTAAAAGAGTAATAAGAATCAGAATAAAACCTTCAGAACACTTCTCCCCTCCCCTCTTTTCTTCCCCTCTGACAACATAGAGACAAAACCTGGGATTTTTTAATCAGTTACCACCTCTATGATAGTCTTTCATTAGTTCTTGTAGGGAGAGGAGTTCCTCTCGCCAGATGCCATGGAGACTTCTCCACAAGAAATAGTTCATTTGTGGCTTCAGTGTCACAGTGAATCACACACCTGGGAAAGGAAAACTTTGTTCACAGTGTGAAAGTTCGTCCCATGCCTTGCTGCTTTCATGAGCTGTGTCAACTTATGGGGTGCTGTTCTAGCACACAAAACTAAAAGTTTTCTTCTTTTATCTCTGGGAACAGAGGCTTTTCTTTTTCTGTGCTTGGGGCAGAGTTTCTCATCTCTCTCTGTTCAGTCTTCTCACTGGATTACAACTTTTCAGCCTCCACATGCTCCAGCACGAGTGCCCTTTTTTCACAGGCTGCGGATGAATGCTGTAACCCTCCGTGCACTTCATGAATTACAGGGAAAAAACGAAGTCTTATATATCAAAAATACATCTTCACCATAGCCTTACAAAGACAATTTCAGCCCAAGACCAGGGCATCTCCTCAGTCCCCTCCTAATTAGAATTTGACTCCTTTACTGACCTCAGTGTCTCATGCTGTTATCCTTGAGTGTCTTCACCTTTTCTTTTTCCTGATTCAGGAGAGAACTGGTGTTTGTAGGTTCATTTTTTCCTCAAGTTTTATCAATTGAAACAGTTTTTATGTTGTTCTTCAGCGTTGGAAAGTTGATCTCATCTAGGCTTTGTATGGGGGAGCTCACTCACCGTGCCTCTTGCTGCTGGTTACATGTTCTCCTTCAGCACCGTGCAAGCTGTCCTGGCTGCCAGCTCTGCTCAGTGCTTTTCTTCATGCAGAGCACCGAAAACAAGAAAGGCTGCTGCTGCTGCTGCCATTTTTGGCCTTCTCTCCACAGCATGGCTGGCTACAAGCCACTAAAGAAACAAAAGTTCATTGCGAGCCATGCTGAGGCAGCAACAGCTGCTTGCCATTGTCTCAGTTGTGCTCTTTTTAGTCCCACAGTCGTGGCTGCTGCATGGCTGCTGCATGGCTGCTCCCTGACCAGGCCTGCAGCAGCCACTCCCAGCCCCAGCTGCTCCAAATCTCAGGGCTCTCAGCGCTCATGGAGCCTCTGGCAGGCGTTGCCTGGTGATGCTGCTGGAAAAAGGACTGGTGGGCTCTGTTGGGAAGGGGCTTCTGTCACCCACCGGGATGGGGCCCTGTGGACTCACCTTTAAGGTGCTTGGCAGCCCACTCACCACTGCACAGAAAATTTTGGCCAGGCAGCAGGGACCCTGCGCAGGGTTGGGTCAGCCAGTTACCTCTTCAAAAGCCAGGAGCCAAGACAGTGATTTCCTGGGCTTGCTGGTCTTCAAAATGTGAATCTCACAGAGGCAGACCTAGTTTCTAAATGGTTTAATAGATTGTCAGTTCTCAGAGTTAGCCAGCTATTAGTTTCTGCCAGGCGCAGAGGAAGCTCTTAGCAGTTTCTCTCAGAAAAATGATTTCTGTGGGTGGCTTCTTCCCTCTTCACCAAATATCAATTAATGCAAAAGCAGCACATTCTTTCATTTCAGAAGGATTGGCCTAGTTGATTCCTTGCATCAGCTTATAAAATAAAGCAAGGCTAAAATTTAACCCTAGGTTAAGTCCTAGCCCAATTTTGCCGTTCCTCATTCTGAGCAACAAAGATGGGATTAATTTCTTCACTAGTCCCATCTCAATTACTTGCCTTCAGTTTGGTCATATAGGGGGAAACTGGTATTTCTAAGCTGCCTCTCAAGATGCACTCACTCTGGAAATGATGTGAGGGGAGCCCATAGCAAAGTTTTTGGGCGCAGTTGTCTTAGGTTAAACAAGGTGGCCCCACTCTGGACATTTCTTTGTTGTAGCAGGTCAGAGCAGATTCTTTGAGCATGTGGCATGACACTGCAGCTGGCCAAGTCTGTCTCTGGAGTCCTGCTTCCCCTTGCAGAATCGTGGCTGTTACTGAACACCACTGACGCTGTGAAAATCTCCATATCTGCTGCACTGGAATGTCAATAGATCCACTAGATGGGAAAATTTGCCTAATTTCTAAAGATGGAGACCCAGGGTCTTCTAATTTTGGGGGTTTTTTTAAGAAGGCATCTGAATGGATTCAGTGCCATAATCCCTCTCCAGATCTGGTTGGTCCACTCTTCATGGAAGCAGGTTTCCAGGATGGAAGATCAGCTTCTTTGTTAGAGTTCACAGGAATGGAGGAGGCAGAGATGTCAAAGGCAAGAAATTTATGTGAGGCAGCACCTTTCTAAGATGGAGGACCTGGATATCCATGGAGGATGCCCGAGGGAGGAGTGACCCCCAAATGACCAGGTGCAAATGAAACAGTGCAGGCTGCTTTTGAGCTTTTTTGTTCCTGGGCAGGAGCCACAACAGAGCTGCTGCCTGCACTGGCAGAATCTACATCCATTACCTGTTTCTGGCACCTGTGGTGGAACAAGGCAATTAATCCTGTTCCTTCAGAATAAAACATGAAGCTCCTCCTCTGTCGTGAACAGCTCTGGCGATGCAATGAAACAAAACCCAGATGCAGAGTTGCTCAGCTACCCTTGGTGTTTTTGTCTTCTGCACATGGTAGCCTGGATTTACTCTCCCAGCTGGGAGTTGGTTGTTTCTTCTCCTTTGAATTCCAAGAGCAGCCTTGCTTGCTCTGAGAAGACCACACTTCTGCTTCTCAGTATGCCCCTTTGGCTTCCTCTTTCAAAGGTTTAAGTTCCAGGCAGTGATAAATGGGCGCCAATTCCCACCAGCAGAAGCAGGGAGCAAAAAATTGGCTAAGCAGGAGGCAGCAGCTAATGCAATGAAGGTCCTGATGAATGAAGTGGAGAACAGAAGGCACGGTGGAATTAAATGTGAAGAGCCAGTTCCCTCCAACAGCTCAGAAGCAGAATTGGTGAGTCACGTTTTTCTTTACTTTGTGAGGTTGCTCAAACAGTGTTGAGTCTGACACTGATTTCCTCCATCTTCTTTCTGTAGCCTTTGCAGCTGGATCCAGAGCTGTCATCTGCAGCAGCTCACCTCAACCTGCTTCCTGGGAAGCACCCTATCAGCATATTGATGGAGTATGGTCAAAAATCAGGGAACGTAATTGAATTCCAGCTGCTGACTCAGGAAGGCCCACCTCATGATCCTAGGTATGACATATTCTTGTCAGCTTTGAGGGAGGGTGGAAACTTCACTATCCTTACCCTTCAGCATGCTGCCCACATTCCTGGACTTGTCACTGACCTAGCTGAGTGCTTGCCTTAGCCAAGGATTCTGGGATCTGGGCTTGTCCAAAACATCTAGTTCCAGAAAGAGACCCACAGCAATGCCCTTTCTCAGAGAAAGAATGCTGTTTTTCTACCAGAGCAGAAGTGGGTTCCTACCTGGAGGTACTCTACTGGAAGTATTTAGGGCCATCACAGTAGATTTCAATTGCCAATAAATTGGAGATAACCCAGAAGAATTTATCTGGAAGTGGGAGACAGGGATAATAACCAGATCGAGATACCTGTGGTTAACACTTTTTATGTACTATAATGTCCTGTCAGGTTCAGCTACTGTGTGAAAATGGGTGACCAAATTTTCCCTGCTGTGGTAGGAAACAGCAAGAAGGGAGCAAAGCAAATGGCAGCAGAAGTTGCTGTGAAGATTCTTTCTGGAGAGTCTGTACCCCATGTCTTGCCTGAACAGGTATAAAGAACTTCTTTATAAAACCCAAGCCTTTTGAGTTGGATGTTCCCCACCCCTTTTTATTTCCTGTTCTGGATTTCACCCCACAAGGTCATATGGGGCAGAGATTTGCTGCTGTTCTTGGCCTGCACTAAACACAGCTGCTCAGTGTTTAACTACCTTCTCCTGTCCAACTCTGTTCTAGCCTGTTGTGAAGCCCCACAGTGAGCAGTCCATGCACAGTATTGTCATTCCAGATGAATCCAAGGTGTTGAAAACGAAGGGTGTTGGGAAGTTGATCAAATACCTTAACATCAATGCTGTCAGTGGCCTGCTGGAATATGCCCGTTCCAATGGGTTTGCTGCAGAGTTCAAACTCATTGACCAGTCAGGACCTCCCCATGACCCCAAGTAAGTAGTGGCATCTGGCAGAAGGAAATTTTGCTCTGCTGCTGTTGTCCTAGGAAAAGGACAGAAAGCTCAAAATTGCTGATGACTGTTGAGATGGCAACAGGGCTACTTGCTGCCTCTGCCAAATCAGATCCCTGTGATTCCCTCCTCTCTCCACTTACAGAATGTAAAAACCAAACTGAAGTCTACGGGTTACTTGGTTTCTTTGTAGGTTTGTCTATCAGGCGAAGGTTGGAGGCCGCTGGTTCCCAGCTGTAACTGCCCACAACAAAAAGCAGGCCAAGCAGGAGGCAGCTGATGCAGCACTCCGAGTCCTGATTGGGGAATCAGAGCAGACCGAGCGCATGGAAGGGATGAGTGTCACCGAGGTAAATCTGCTAAAGCTGGGCTTGTGTTTGTAGTCCTGCCTATCCTCCTCCTTTCAGTCCAGCAGAAAAATAATTTCAAAATCAACTGTGATCCCTTTGTTCTGTGCAGCTGTTGATAACCTGATGTGGTGTTCCTGAAGTGGGTTAGATGTTTCCTCAGGGCACAGGCATCTGTCCAACAGGCGTCTGCTTTAGGGCTAAATTATTATCAGATTCATCCACAAGCTATTGAAATGTGTTCCTGTGGTAGAGTAGGAACATGCTTATTTTTAATTATGTGACTTCTCTTATTATTTCTTCTGAGTTTCCTTCTGCTACATTAAAAATTGTGTGTCACCTCAAAAAATTCATACATCAGGTAAGTGCAAAGCCCTGGTTGTGTCAGGATGGCTGTCCCAAACTTGGGCTAATTTAAATTACACTTAGAGTGCTGTGATCTCTGTAAAAACTCATTCCAGGCAGCTCAACTGGGCACAGCAGCTGGGGCTCTAAATAGCAAAGCCCTCAGGGTGGACTTGTCAGTCAGCAGTGCTGGAGGAGATGAGTTGGTCTGCACTGGAAATGATTGCACTTTCCTCACAGCCAGGCAGAGGGAGAATTCCTCCAAAGCTAGGAACAGATTTATTTGGCTGAGTGTCTGGAAATAGGCAGGTCAGTTTTGTTCCTTCTTGCTCAGGGTTTTCCTTAGCATTCTCAGGAGGTCATTCCTCAGCTCATGTTGCTTGCTGCCAGGAAGACAGCTTGCTGCTGTCTCTGGTGTGGCTAAAGCAGAATTCAAAGCCTTGCACGAGATTTTCCCAGAAATACCTAAAAGAACTTCACCCACTGTCCAAAGTTTTCTATGTTCTTCCTTCTGTTTGCAAAGCTGTGCTTCAAGTCAGCTCATTCTTGAGCTGTGTTGTTGTGACCTGCTCACAAGCTGTGCTGTTGTTATCCCATCCCAGCTCCCTGTGAGTGGCAGCACCCTACATGATCAGATGGCCATGCTGAGCCACCAGTGCTTCAACGCCCTCACTGCTCGCATCCAGCACAGCCTGCTCGGGCGCAAGATCCTGGCTGCCATCATCATGCGGAAAGGAAATAAGGGCTTGGGAGTGGTGGTCAGCATTGGAACAGGTATGAGCAGCTTCTTCCAGCACACTCTGAGCTCTCCCTTCCGTGCTAGATTTCTTTTTCAGCCGCAGCTCAGAAATGGTTGTTGTTGTAAGCTTCTTCAGAGAGGGTACAAAATGTTCACAGGGCTCACATGGTGTCACGAGTGATCTGGTGAGAGACAGAGAGAGAGAGCAAATGTGCCTGCAGCTAGATTGCTCTTAATCTTTGCTTGCATTGCTGCGTCCTGCTCTGTGCATCAGAGCATGGGTTCCTCATGTGCTACAGCACACGGTTCCCCAGTTTCTCGCAGCTGCACGTACCTATCTCTTTCTCTACTTTGCTGCCAGGCTTCTACCAGGAGTGATGGGCTGAAAAGCCCTCAGGAAGGTACAGTCCCCCAAAAACTCATGTCCTTTATTTTCTTAACTGCCTGTGATAGTGATTTAATAGGCAAGGTGCTCATGCTGGTGCTGCTGCTCAAGAACTCAAAGAAATAAGACTTCTTCCTTCTGTCTCTGAAGCCATCTTGACTTTGATACCTGCCCTGTTATTTAATTCTTTATTTGTTTGTTGGTTTTAGGTAATCGCTGTGTGAAAGGAGAAGAGCTAAGCTTGAAGGGGGAGACAGTAAATGACTGTCATGCAGAAATCATTTCTCGAAGAGGCTTTGTGAGGTGAGGAAAGGGGAAACTCAAAAGGAAAAGGAGTGGGGCCTGCCAGCAGCTGCTCTCCCACGCTGGAGGAGTGTAGCTGAAGTACCCCCCTAGTTCTTTGCTGTGCTGAGAGACGCTGTGATCCTCGGGCACAATTTACTCATGTGTTGTTAAATAGAAGGAAGTTGTTTCTGATAAGAAGGGGCTGTGCCTGAATGATGCCCAAATAAATACCGAGTGGGAGGCTTGCCAGAAGTCCAAAGGCTGCATCTGATGTATTTACTATTAAGCCTCCTGCTGAAGCTGCTGGGGGGCTGATGTGCAGGGCACGCTCTGGCCTGAGCACAGCTCCAGCCACTCAAGCTGAGCTCCAGCTCAAGCCACTACAGGCTTGCTCTCCTGGCCTCTCTTGGTTGGGATGTAGAGGGATTCTGGAAAACCTACTGCCTGTGTTTGCTTTGATAAGTCAGCAGTCCCTTTTCAGAGGCTGAAAAGGGTTTTCCCAACTGAACTGCACAATTCTCCCTGTCCTCTCCCCACATTCGCTGTGGCACTTCTTAGTTTTTGAACCCAAAAGTGAGTTGAAGCTGGACTGCTTGATTACCATGTGTCCTTCAGTTTTGAACAGAAAGTCAGCTAGTTCCTTCAAGCCTTTGTGTGCTGCCATTGTGCTCTACATTCCTCAGCAAGGGAAAATGTTGAGGGCGGGTCCTTGGGAAGTGATGAACCAGAATTGCATTTTGCTTACTGTGTATTTCAGCTGTTAATCTTGACAGCAGTGGCTGTTCTGGCACGGCAGAGTGAACTCTGCCTCTCCTTGCAAAATCAGTCCCTGCACAGGCTCTGCTCAAGCACTGTCTGGGAGGCTGCAGTTTTTCTTTAGTCCTCGACATGATCTTAGAGACCTCAGGGTTTTTGCTGGCCATAGAAGACCCCATCAGTGTAAACAGATCATAGGCTCATTCTAATACCACTTGAATTCAGCTGCCTGCAGGTTGTTTACTTTTAATGCAAACTTGCTGCTGACTAATGGTGCTGGTTAACAACCTTGAAGTCTTCTTCACACTGGGATCAGATGCATGCAAGCAGCACCCAGCCAGGCTCCTTCTTTTCTCCTGCCAGTGCTTCCCTCTGCTTCCTGGACAGGATACTGCTTTTCTACTGCTTGTCCTCTGCATGGCAGAAAATCTGGCTGGCTCTTTTGCCCTTTTTGTGCATCAGGCATTATTTGTTGATATCACAGGCATCCTCAGCCACTGCTCCTCCATGTGGCAGGAGTGGGTGATGTGGGACCCTGCCTGTCGATTGAAGCACTCCTTGTCAAGCAGAGCCTTTTGACAGGATGGTGTTGTTTTTCAGGTTTCTCTACAGTGAGCTGATGAAGTATGACCCATCTAATCCTTCCTCTGCAGAAGAGAGCATTTTTGAGCAAGCAGAAGGAAAGAAACTCAAAATAAAGAGCGGCGTTACCTTTCACCTCTACATCAGGTTTGGGGGTGGGGGCGTGGGGGGGCACTGAATGGCTGGCACCAGCAGTACTGTCACACCCCTGGCCCTGGCTGGTTCCTTTACAGTCAGTGATAACCAGGGAGAGTTTGTTTTCTAGCACAGCACCATGTGGGGACGGAGCACTCTTTGATAAATCCTGCAGCGATCAGGCAAATGAGATGGGACAACTTCAACACCAGCCTCTCTTTGAGAACCCCAAGCAAGGCAAACTGCGAACCAAGGTGGAGAATGGTGAGTGTGCTCACTCCCTGCACAATGGGGTGGCTTCAGTCCTCTCCTCTGAGCCTTTCTGGTGCTCCAGAGCTTCCTTACCCTCTCTGTGCTGTTGTGGGATTTGAAGTATCCGGGAACCAAAAGAGATAGATGGAAAATTTTAGAGACAGTCCCTTCGCCTTCCCTGTTCTCCCAGCTGCACTGTCACGCTTGTGAAGTTTGCAGCTGAGGTTTGATGCAAAGCTCAAATCTAGGTCTGTGTCCTCCCTTTCAAGCAAAGTTCTATTCTGCTTCAGCCACATTGAAAATTACTCATCAGTACCCAATACTGAATGCCAGATTGTTCCCTGAACCTGGTATCAGACTCCTGAATTCACTCTGGGTATCCAGAAGTTTCTTGTGCAGTTGCTAATGGAGTTTTGTTTTATTGAATATCTGGAAAAATACAGAAAAGCTTTCTTCATCTCTTGTGCAGGAGAAGGTACCATTCCTGTGGAGTCAAGTGACATTGTGCCCACGTGGGATGGGATCCAGCATGGAGAACGGTTACGAACCATGTCCTGCAGTGACAAAATCTTACGCTGGAATATACTTGGCTTGCAAGGGGCATTGCTTTCACACTTCCTAGAGCCAGTTTATCTCCATTCTGTTACACTTGGTATGAAACCCTCTGTCCTTTCCGGGTAAAACTAGGCTGCAGTGACAACTCATCTCACTCCTCAGTGTGATGGCAAAGTTCATTTGTTGAGGGGGTAGGAGTAACAGACTGAAATGTCTTTCATGGCAGAGCTGTTTGAAAATGCAGAGGGAGTCTGTGGATTTTAGGCTGTGGATCGAGTCAGTGTCTCTCCAAACTGCTACTTTTTTAGGAGGCACATGTGATCTTTGAGAGCGAGACAAAAGCTGCATGTTTGTCTTCAGTAAGAAATGTTGCAGTCTGTAAACCATTTTCTTACACACCCAGGATACATCCACTGGGCTTTTGGGAGCCTGTGAGCAGTGCTGCAGTTCTTGGGGTTTGGCCAGTCCATCACCTGTGCCATCCTGTTTCCTAACACCTTTACCTGTCTCCACAGGTTACTTGTACAGTCAGGGTCACTTGACCCGCGCCATCTGCTGCCGCATGGAGAGGGATGGGAGCACACTGAAGGAAAAGCTCCAGGCTCCGTATCACATCAACCATCCTGAGGTACTGCAGCCATAGGACCTCTTAATCTTTCTGTCCCCCATTCCTTTGCCTGTGGGTTTTGGGGTCCCTGAGGCACTCTGCAGGGAGGGTCATTGTGCAGCAGCCCTCCAACCAGGGGTAAGAATTAGTGACCAGAAACACATAATTATACAATCAAGGGATATTTTGAGTTTGAAGAGATCCACAATGTCTCATCAGGTCTAGCTCCTGGCCCTACACAGGACAAACCCGAGAACCTGTTCTCTTTGTGTCATCCCACAGTTTGGGGGGGGATTATTGGCAGTGTCTTAGTCTGGAGAAAAGGTCCCTGAAGTTGCCTCTCTAGCCTTCAGCTCAGTAAGAACCTTATCCTTGTGGTTCTGGAAAGTTTGGGATGAGCTAAAACTGTGAGGGGTGAAAGGGGCAAGAGACTTATCAGCAGAAGCAGGTTAAGGAACACTCTCGTGCAGGTTGGGCGAGTCAGCGTGTATGACTCTGCACGGCAGACGGGCAAGACGAAGGAGTCATCGGTGAATTGGTGTCTTGCTGATGAAAGCAGAGTTGAAGTCTTGGATGGCACCAAAGGGAAAGTAGATGGGTAAGAAGAGCCTTTCCTGACACTGCCTTTTCCTGACAGTGTCTGGGGGAAGGGGAGCAGTTCTGAGGTGGGAAGTACACTCTGCACTGTTACAGCACCCTACACATGGGGAGGGTTGGACAGAGGAATTTCAAGCAGATATAAACAAGCACTCCTGAGGGAAAACAAAATATAGCCCAGCCTAGACCCTACCACAGAGCCCTGCCAAGCCCAGAGCTCCTTCATCATGGGATTTTACCTGAGCACCCTGATTATCTTGGCTGTTCTCAGTCCTCTCCCTCATTGCTACCATTGTCTTCTTTCTCAGTGCGAAGCTGGAGGTGTCTCGTGTATCCAAGAGGAAAATGTTCGCCCTGTTCCAGCAGCTCTGTGCAAAGAAAAACTGCAAAGACCTGCTGAGCTTCTCTGTGTACTCAGATGCCAAGGAGGCAGCCACAGCATACCAGGCAGCCAAGCAGTGCTTCTTCAGCACGCTGGAGGAGCTGGGCTATGGCAGCTGGATCCGCAAACCCCAAGAGGAAGAAAATTTCTCTGTCCTTGATGCATAAGGAAGCACTCTGAAAGGAGTATGGGGTGAATGTGCACAGGCATATGCATGGCTGTGCTCATCCTTCTTTCGCCATGGTTTTGGAGTGGAATCAGGACTGTGCAGCAGTTTCTTCATGGGCCTAGCTGCCTTGTCCCTGTCATTCAGACCTTGTGTTTTTAAAATGTGCATGTAAATGATTCTCCTTTTTTTAAGCAAGGGCAGGCTCAGTCCTCATTTGCTTTTTTACAGTTTTGTCCCCCCCGCCTTTTTTTTTTAAAAGAAGACATGAGAAACCAGAGGAATTTTCAGGACTATGAGCTTGAAACCTTTGGACCATGTACTGCAAATCCCTCTGACAGGTTTTGAGGTAAATTTTCTCCTTTGAGATTAAAAATTTAAAAAAAATCAGGCAGTTTGATAGGTTTTCTGTGTCTCTGTTGGAAGATGACTGGCAGCCCAGCCAAGCTGGCACGTGGGACTGATCTCTGCAAGGTGCAGCCATAGGACAAGCATAACATTCTGCATTAATAACAAAAAAAGAAAGTTTCTGTATTGTTGGCCATGTTTGCATTAATTCCTGCTGAAGTGAAGGGTTCACCCCTTTGTGGGGTTTGGAGAGGGACAGATTAATTAGTATTTGCTAAATGATGGAGCCAGGTAGAGTTTGGACTTGGGTCTCTTGTCTCAAGCATAGGGCTCAGACTGGCTCTGAAGTGCTAGCTCTAGGATGGGGTGTCTTGTCTCCAGTCTCTGTACACCAGTGGTGGCTGCTGGACCTGTCCTGTGTCTGTGTTTGAGCTGAAACACATCCCAGAGATGCTGGTGGAAGGTGAGAAGGAGCAACGCTGTTGCCATTCAACACCAAGTTTATTGGGTAGTGTTGGAGTAGCCCCTTTCCCTGTGCAAGGCAAGTGCTTACTTTGCCTGGGATGAGAGCTCTGTGTCTCTTACGAGACAGAGACCAAAGACCTGTTAGCATGGAAGCAAAGTGAGGAGCCCTAAGGCTGGGAGCAAGGCCCCAGCTCTGGCTGTGGATCTCCACTGGACAGCTGGAGGCAGCCAGGCTGGGCCCAAGCAGGGTCACCACTTCCTGAAAGTCTGTTTGTTACAGGTTCACCCTGCCTACAGCTGCCTATGGGCATCCACTGCCACACAGAGCTGTGAGGGGTAGTAAGTGCTTTGCTACCCAGCCCAGAGCAGGGCTGAGGGCTCCTCTGGCTGCAGCTGCTCGGGGAGCTGTGGCTGAGGCTATGGGAGCTCCTTTTGTGTTCCCCACACCCTGCCAATACTCATAATCTCCATCCCCCCGCCCCATCCTGCACTAGAGGTTGGACCGACAGCAGAGGAGACACAGGTGGATGAACTGGGACAAGCCCCTGGCACAGGGCTGCTTTTGGATCAAAGCTCATTTAGGTTTTGGGGTACACCTCTGAGAGCAGGAGCTCCAGGAACAGCAGCTGCCACTGGGATTTCTCTGGGTGAAGTGCTGGGATTTAAATTAATTTCTAGTGCGCAGCTTCCCCTGGCCCTGTGTGTTGCCAGGTCCTGCCAGCACCACTCCCCCCAGCCCTGGGGATTAGTGGTATTTATAGCAAACACTCAATTTCCATTTTCCCCAGTGAGGCCAATTCCTGCTGGCCAAGGGAATGGAGGAGGTGCTGCCAGCCATGGCTGTCAGCCCAGTGACCCACGGTGGGGCCTGGTTGCCAGGAGCTCCCAGCTTGTGTTGGTGAATTGTTTTCCTTTTCCTTGTGCAACTCACCTTGTGCCTGCTCTTGATTCCAGCACATTGGGCCTGGAGTGGAATAGAAGACGATGGAGCTGGAGCAGCCCCTGGCACTTGCTGCCCTAGTCCTGCCTGCAGGTAGAACCTAAAAATAGCCTCCTCCTGCTTGGTCCATGTGTTCACCTCAGAGCCACAGCTGAGCAGCTGTCATCTCCTGGGAGCCCCAGAGCTGGCACAGGGGTTGGCAGCGCCAAGCTGAGGCTGAGGTTCGGGCTCTGGCCCCACAAGGCCTGAGAGGAGATGCAGTGAGTGACTGGTGCACCCAGGAGCAGAGGAGGAGCTGGGCATATCCCCATGGATCAGGTTTCATGCTCCTATACTCTTTCCCTCAGCAGCTGGGATTTTCCTCTTAGACCTGATGCCTCCCTGACCTCTTACCTTGGTCACAGGCAGCCAGAGTCCCCCCAGCCCTGGGTGCATCCTGCTTTTTCAGGCCTGCAGAGCACAGTGTAGGATGAAATGACACCATATGGAACCAGCCTGCTCCTGTTGTGAGTATTTATTGGTTTGCAGGGGCTGCCTGAGCCCAGTACCCAGCTCTCTGGCCCTGGGACTGGCCATTGCCCATGCTATTTGGAGGTGGGAGTGCTCTGGCCAAGCTGCAGTAGGGAGTTGGTGGTGTAGTTCTGGAAGAGGGGCTGCAGGAACATGCCAATGGTGCCAAAGACACAGACAAAGACGAAGATCCACAAGAAGAGGCGGTCGATGACCATGGCCACATACTTCCAGTCCTCGCTCACCTGCATGGGGCCAGGAAAAACGCTGGGTCAGGCTGGGGCCTGAGGTATTGCCTGGCCCTGCCCCAACTGGGAATTTGGCATATCCTCAGAGCCTCAAATCTGCTCCCTCAGCACTGCAGCTTTGGGGCTGCCTGCCAGCCTGCTGTGGGCCCCACAGGGCTCACTCCCCCTGCTGTCACCCGCACTGCTGAGCCCAGGAAACATTTCCCCAGTGAGCAGAGCCAGCAGGGCTCTGCAAAATCTGCAGCCTGACAGTGCCATGCAGGGCCGAGCCTCCTGGGAGCCTCCTGGGTTTCCAGATTCACTGTTTCAGCCTCGGACTGCGGTAGTGGGTCAGGGATCAGTGCTGGACCCCCTACCCAGGCAGCAGCTGCAAGACCTCACTGGGCATGGAGCTAGGCTGGCACCCCCTTGGTGCTTGCTTCCTGTGGTGCAGCCACGAGCCAGGACACACTCTGTACTCCACAGCTCTGCCTGCACCCCCCAGCTCTGGCCTCTCCTGAGCACTGCCCACTCCCAGATGCACACCACCCACCCCAACTTACGCTCTGATCATCATCCTCGCTGCGCATGTGGTCAGCAATGAAGCGCACGCCATCCACCGCTTCCTCCAGCCCGCAGCTGCAGGCAGCTGCAGGGGCCGGTGCCTGCCCCTGTTGCTCCCGATAGCCATTGAGCCCCTCGGCCTTGGCAGCACCAGGGTTGGCATAGCAGGTGCAGGTGCGGGCACCAGCCTGGACGAAGAGAGTGGCAGCAGCAGCAGCACGTTCCTGGGTGTGCCGGCGCTGGCGCAGACGCTGGCGTGCACAGTTCTGCCGCGGCTGCTTCATGAAGAGCAGCGCTGGGAGCTTGTGGAGGAACAGGGTGCGGACCCAGGGCGGCATGGTGTGCGTGGTGGGTGAGCGGTGGTGCACGTTGAGGACACAGACGCTGGTGATGATGGAGAAGGTTACCAGCACCATGGTGAACATAAGATACTTGCCCACCAGTGGTACATCCAGTGAGGTGGGTGGCACAATCTTGGAGATGAGCAGGAGAAAAACGGTGAGGGCGAGCAGGACAGAGATGCAGAGTGTCATCTTCTCACCACAGTCAGAGGGGAGGTAAAACACAAGGATGGCCAGGGACGTAATGAGGATGCAGGGGATGATGAGGTTGATGGTGTAGAAGAGCGGCTTACGCCGAATGATGAAGTCATATGTGATGTCCACATAGGTGGAATCATCAGGGTTCTCGTTACGCCGCCCTGGCAGCGCCACGATGTCCCACTCGCCGCTGGGTGTGAAGTCATCCAGGCTGGCCACCTCGCTCTTCAGCACCAGGTCAATCTCGGTGCGGTCATAGGTCCAGGAACGGAACTTCATGGTGCAGTTCTGCTGGTCAAAGGGGAAGTGCTTCACCTCGATCTTGCATGCGCTCTTGTAGATGGCAGGCGGCAGCCAAAAGATGCTGCCATCGTAGGAGATCACCGCGTTGGAGTAAAAGGAGACCTCATACATCCCATCAGCACTGGGGTGAAGAGAGATGCAGTCAGTCCTAGTGTTGTCAGCCCCAGCAGTACAATGATGTGGTCACCTGTCCTGGATGGGGTTGGGGAACATATAACCCCCACCCCAAAAAATGACCTACTTGTTGTAGAGAACCACATCAGGCAGCCAGATGTGCTTGGAGGGCAGGCGGACCTTCTTCATGTTGTCAAAGTCCTCAGGCTTCCATGTGAGGCGATAGTCCTCCCACTCCTGAGGACAGGTGGGATCAGCCCAGCCCAGCCACAGGATGGGGGCCTGGGGCAAGGGAGTGGGGTCAGGACAGGGGGAGCACAGGGGTCCCACACAGGCTTTATGGGGAACTATAACAAGGCAGGGTAGACATTAGGATCCTACATAGGTTGTACATAGGGGGGGCCCTATGATAGGGATGGGTCTCAAGGCAGAGGCTGGGGCATCCTGAGGTGGACAAAGGGGTCTCAGGGCCACATCAGTCCAGGGTACCCACCTGAGTCAGCCAGACGTTCGTGGTCATGATCTGCTCCCGCTCATGCTGCAGACAGAGAAGAGCCTGTCACACAGGGTGCTAGAGATCCCTTGCTTGCCCGGTAGGTTGGGAAGTAGAGTCCTGGCTAACTCACCACGCTGATGAGCTGCGCCAGTGACACCATCAGCTGCACGGTCACCAGCTCAGAGCCATTGGTTGCTGGCCGGATCAGCTTGTTATAGCGTGCAGGGTCCAGCAGATACTCAACCAGTCGCTCCTCCGTGTCTGTGCCCAGGCTCCCTGGGGCATGGCAGAGCCTGAGTCCCACGGTGGTGGGCAGTGCCCCCCACAAGGGTCCGTGGACCCCCCGGGACAGAGCCTGTACGCGGCCTGGGGCTCTGTGCCTGACAGCCCGAGAGCAGAAATGATGCGGTGCGTGGTGATGGGGTGTGGGTGTCATAGCCAGGCACGGAGCAGGGAGGGCCAGGGGGAGAAGGGGCGGTCTGAGGGGCTCCATGACTAGGGACAAGCAGCTGGACAGGACTGGGGGTTCCTCTCTGCCCTCCCCTGCGACTCCCTGCCCGCTCATGACACCCCATCCCCTGTTCTTGTCGGTCCCTGCCCACCCCTGGCGCCGCCTTGGAGAGCCGGGGCCCATGGCGGCCGCATAACCCCGGTGGGGTCGAGGAGCGCCGGAAGCGCCTGTGGCCCTGGCACCGCAGAGGGGCCGGTACCGGCTTCACTCCGGATCTGGCTCGTGCAACAGGCGCAGCCCCTGGGCCCGGTCCTGTCCGGTCCGGACCCCTCCCCGCCTGTGCCGGTGCCATCCCCCACAGNTCCGGCTCCGTCGCCGTCACCGCCGCCGTCAGCGGCCCCGGGGCCGCCCCCGCCTCCGCCCCGCCGCGGCCCGGGGACACGGCCGTGGGATCTGTGCTCCTTCAGCNCCGGTGCCATCCCCCACAGCCCCCGACACTTACGTCTGAGGGCAGCGAGAAGGCAGAGAACGCGGAGCAGTGCNCCGCTCCTGCGGGGTCCCTACACGGTGCCGGCGGGGCGGCGGAGCCCTGGGCGGGAATCAGAGCGGGAGGGCTCAATGGTGGGAGAGTTCACGGTTGGAATCCCGGACCGGAGCCCCCGCGCCTCCGCCGTACACCAGCAGGGGAGTCTCCGANACCCGGCGCTGTCCACGGTTCTGGCCAGGCGCTGTCCGAAGTGCTGGAGCCGGCGGCGGCCCGGGCGGGGCGGCCCCGAGCGGGAGGCGGTGCCGGGCGCTGCGCCGGGGCCGCCC
>VWYI01012843.1:119541-223825 GCA_013399455.1 Anthoscopus minutus | reverse complement strand
AGTCCATCTTTCACCGCGGCCACGAGCGGTTCCGCATCGGCAGCGCCTGTCCGGACGAGATCAGCTGCGAGTTCGTCCCGGGAGCCGGGGCCCGCGCCGGCGCCTCCGCCTCCCGGGGGCCGCCGCCGGGACCCGTCCGTATTCACTGCAACATCACGGTGAGGCCCAGGGGGTGAGGCGGGCCCAGGCTCTGCGGGGGCGTCACAAGGCAGCCCCGCGACCGAGTGGTCCCTCCGCGCCTACGAGGCTGCCGCCGTTGAGGCCCAGGGAGAGCTGGGCCTGGGCCCCAACGTCCCTGGCGGCGGCTACGGGGCGCGGGGCGTAGCTGCTCCTGGCCCCTTCTTCCGTGGGGCCTGCGGGAGCGCCGTACGAGCCACAGCGAGCTCCTCGGGGCAGTGGCTCACGCAGAGAAAAACCAAGGGATAGTGTCTGGCAGCACTCCCGCCGTCCCAGTGTACGAGAACTGGCCATTCCCTATGCTGTTTGGAACCCCCAGTCCAGCTGCTTGTCCCCAGTCATAGAGCCTCTCACACCGTCCTGTGTACGAGACTGCCCCTGTTTTCCCTGCTTCACCCGGTTTTGTTTTGGAGGGTTTCCCAGGGATCCCTGATGTGCTTGGAGAAGAGGCACCTGCGGCAGCAGCGTCGGCTCTTCCTCTCCTGTGGTGCATCTGTTTTAAGGATACTGGTACTGGATGTCTTGGCGCTGGCATGCTGATGCCCTCTTTGATTATAAGTTAAAACTGGTTTGTGTCTCCAGGCGAGGAGGGACAGCAGAGGTTGGATAGCCCCTGGTGCAGATTCTGAATAGGACTAATGACCAGGATTTTCTGGAGGGGCATGCTGGGAGTGCTGCCAGAGGCTTTGATCAGGATTAAAGGTGCCTGCTTGGCCTCTGCCCTGCGTGGGTGCTGCGAGGTTCTTCTCCTGCAACTGCTGGAACTGCAGCAACCCATGGGCAACGTGGGACACCCTCAGTGTCCTGACTCTACTGCCTCCCACTCCCAATGGCCCCACGGCCAGAGGAGTGGCCAGAATATCACTATCCTCCCTCCATGCTCAACTCTGAGCCAGGGGAACACAGCACAGAGCCAGCCCAGCATGGTCAGAATAGGGGTTTGTATTGCCCTTAGCCCCAGCCTTTAGTTGGAGGGTAGATCAGTCACTTGTGGCCTGATCTCTGTGCTCCAGAGGGATCTGTTTGCAGAAGACACAGGGCTTCAGTCCCTAATCTGTGTGGCTCACTGCTCTGTGCACTGCAACAGCCTCCATCCCACCAACAGCACCTTCTCCCCCTCTCCAGGAGTCTTATCCAGCTGTTCCCCCAATATGGTCTGTGGAGTCAGATGATCCCAACCTGGCAGCTATCCTGGAGAGGCTGGTGGAAGTCAGGAAAGGAAATACGTTGGTGAGATACGCTCCACTACCCAGGAGAGGGGAGGGCTGGCAGCTTTTGGGGTAACTCCCTGCTTGCATGTCCCCAGCTCCCTGAAGTAGGGATTGCCTCTGAAGTGTTCCAGATACTTGGGATGAGCCTCTCTGACATTGTTTGATGCTGGGGTGGGATTTTGCATCTGTGTCTACCACTGCTTGGAGCAGGAAGGAGCAGCCCTAGGGCCTTTGCTTTTGCTGGCTGCAGAGCTGAGGGTCAGCTCAGCACAGAGGTGCCCACACTTCGCTGACCCACTGTTCTCCGGACAGCTTTTGCAGCACCTGAAGCGAATAATCTCTGACCTGTGCAAACTCTACAACCTCCCCCAACATCCAGATGTTGAAATGCTGGATCAACCTCTGCCAGCAGAACAGGTGAGCAGCTGAGGAAAAGGTTCCCAAAGCTCTGAAAACAAGTTCCCAGATGTTTGCTCTGGAGGCTTCTAGGGGTTACCAGAGGAGGAACACAGTATGTGAGGGGTTGGATTCCTATCCTGGATGATGCCAGCCTGCTCAGCTGAGCACTGGTGCTGTTTTCTGTAAAAGCTCTCAACTACTCTCTGCTTTTAATTTGCTTCTGCTTTTATATCTGTTTGACCTCACCTTGGAAGCATCTGGGAAGTCAGGAGAGCATTTTCTGAGGATGCTGATCACACAGTCTCCATCCCTGTCCTCTTTCCACAGAGCACCCAGGAAGAGTTGTCCTCTGAAGAGGAAGATGAAGAGATGCCAGAGGTAAGCGCCACTTCTGTGTGTGAGGAAATATGCTAGAGAGCTGAACACAGGGGGAAAGGTGCTGAAAGGTGTGAGGGTATAGGAGTCTTGCCTGAGAGAAGCTCGTGGCCTCCAGACAGGGAAGTTTGGATCAAAGACTGGGTAATTCTCAGCATTTTGATGCTGAGAATTCTGAGGCACAGCTGGATGTCACATATTCACAAACCCCAAGAGGGTTTGCTCAGAGCCTGAGCAGCATAGCCATGGCCTGGCCTCCAAAGGCATGTGGATGAGCTTTGAGCAGAGCTGCTTGGACAATATGTGCTGTTCTCTAAAGCCTGAAATTTCTATGAGGGAGTGGATTTCTGGATTGCTGTTGCTGGCAGGGAAGTCACTGTTGCATGGGACTCCCACAGAGAGGATGAGATCAGGTGGCTGAGTGTGCAAGTGAGCTAATTGGCAGGAGTGATGGAGACAGCCACACTGTACTGCAGGCTGAGGGCACCTTGCTGCAGAACCCACAGGCTCTGGTTGTTTGGTTTGCAGTTTAGAGATCTGTGGAAGTGGGTGGAATAATCTTGAATCTCCATGGTGACATTTAGCAATGCATCACACAGGAGAGCAGCAAGAGCACTGAGTCAGCAGTGCTGCGGAGCCTGGGGGCAGGTCACTGAGCAGCAGCACCCCAGCAGTTGAGGGGTTTTAGCAAAGTTAATTGATTGCTAAATTAGGGCTAGGCTTTGCCAGAGTCCACAGGGAAGAGGGTGAGGGTTAAACTGGTACCAGCATAACCTTATGAATCTGTAAATCTGCTGCTTCATGGCAAATCAGTGTGTGCAAGGCCTCTACTCCTGTGAGCTGGAAAAGAAATCTCCAGGAACTGAGCATTCCCCCTTGTGCTTTTTGCTAACGCCATGCGTTGTGGAGAGAGAATGCTCTCATGTAGAGCAAAGGTTTTGTGCTGGAATTTGTTCAGCTGTGTGGAGGAGTGGAGCAGCAGAACTGTGCCCTGGCACAGAGAGTCATTATGCAGGTTAATCTACTCGAGGGATTTTCTGGGAAGATCTGTTTTCCTGTGTGAGCCTAAAAATGTCAGAGCACTTCTATAACTGCTACTCAATAGCCATGACCAGCACAGAGAGGCCAGAGTAAACGCTTGTTCAGAAGATTTAGTGCCTGCACTGGAGCTGTGCATACCCACAGCCATTTCCAGGTAGCTGAACCCTGTGTGCATAGGGAGAGATTTCTGTAATGGGCCCGGATGGCTGCAACTGTTCTTTCCCATCAGGGTCTTGCATTGCCACGTGTTACTGTGGGAAATAGTGAGGGGCAAAGACTCTTCTGGGGTCAGATACTGCACTTGGAGTGTGTGGAGTTGATCTATAGAGAGACATGCTGTGAAATGTCTCCACTCTTGTTGAGGGAATAACATCCCATGCAGCTGGGTTTGGGTGCAAGGAGCTGTTGTTTTTGTGGTGCCAGTGACCCATGGCCCTGTTGGGGTTTGGCTGGTGAAGGGGCCCAGGTGGCCTGGTAGCACTGCATCAAAGGGCTGTGCTTTGTTCCAGTGAAACCACAGGTGTGCCAAAATCCAGGGTCACTCGGTTACATGGGGCTTGTTGAGGAGTGAGAAATTAATGGGTCGTGATAAACAGGCACGGGACGTGGCAGGGGAGAATCCAGCAAACAAAGAGCTCACATGAGCCTGATTGAATGCCCTTGTGTTCTCCACTCCACTTGTACCTCAGATCAGGAGCTGGGGCTTCCTGGGGTGAGGGTTGCACTAGCAATTCTTCCTGAGTCAGGGCAGCTCAGTACTCAGGGCAGGGAGAGGAGCAATGACACATCTCTTTGAGCTTTCCCCTTCCATTCCCAGGATACTGAGGACTTGGACCACTATGAGATGAAAGAGGAAGAGCCGGCAGATGGGAGAAAGACAGAGGATGAAGGCATTGGGAAAGAAAACCTGGCCATTTTAGAGAAAATAAAAAAGAACCAGAGGCAAGATTACTTAAATGTACGTGTCGCCCAGTGGGCAGGTGGGCTGGGGAAGCAGAGGGACTCAAGGGCAAGAGTGATGGAGGCCCTTGCCAGCCCTCCAGCCCTAAATCAGAGGGGCTGTCCCCAGCCAAAGGTACAGCAGTACCAGTTCTCTAGGGCTGATGGGGCTGAATCAGAAGTCTGTGAACTGCCTCTGCAGCTCAGAGAGTGCCCCCCGGGCATTGGTACCTCATGGGACAGTCCTGCAGCAAGATCTGGGGCTCCCTTCTGCCCCAGGAGCTGTGCCCCCACCATCACCTGAGGCTGTGGAGGTGGGTTGTGCTTTTGTACCCCTGGGCTGAGATGAGAGAGGACACAGAGGTGTTTCTGCTGCAGCTGTGCTGCCTGAGGTGACATATCTGGGGCAAGGGACAGACTGAGAGGTAACAGGCAGGATATGGTCTGGCTTAGAGGCTGGACTAAATTGTAGCTCAGGTGTTGACCTCATAGAGCAATAGCCATGGTTGGGTGCAGGATAACAATACAACTTTCCCCCTCCCTGTTCCTTGCAGGGTGCAGTGTCTGGGTCTGTGCAGGCCACTGACCGGCTAATGAAGGAGCTCAGGGATATTTACCGATCACCAAGTTTCAAGGGCGGTGAGTGCTGCCAGGAGCTCCATGGAGGAAGATTCTTTCTTGTTCTGTGGGGTACCCACTGGGCCTTGGAGCTGTACTGCTAAGCTGAGGGGGAGGATCTCCACCATTTGATGGCTAGGGCTCTAACAAAACCACCTTACCCTCTCTGTTCCCTGCCACTGCTGGGTGGAAGTGAGGAGCATGCTTGTGGGTCAGAGAATTGTCTGACTTGGAGGGGGATGGTGTTCCTACTCCTTTCCTAAGCCCAGGAATTCAGAGAAAGGAACTGCTGTCCTCATGACTGTCCTGCATAGGCTCTGCTTTTCATGGAGGTGCACTACCCAAGTGAAGTTGTGCTGCAGGACCCTGGGGGTTTGAAATCTGGGTGATAGCTCAACCCCCTTTCAGTGTTGCCCCACCATGACCCTCCTCTGTTCTCCTTGCAGGATACTATGCAGTTGAACTAGTTAATGACAGCCTGTACGATTGGAACGTCAAACTCCTGAAGTAGGTAGCCCAGTCTGGGATCATGCATTTGTGGTGGGTTTTGGTAGCGGGACCAGAAAGTCCCTGTGAGCACAGAGGACATTAGCATGGCAAGGGAGCGCCAAGCAGACCTTGAGTTAGCCTCTCTCAGGCAGCTGGCTTGCTGTCTCTATGACAAAAAGGATATGATATCTCTAGACCAGATGAGATAATCGGAGTACTCTGCAAGTCTCTGCTGTTCCTAGAGTCCAGAGAGAGGTGCAGCAGGCAAACTCAGAGCTTTCACACCCTCCAGACATCAGTGCTGCCTTTTCCTTGGGCCAAGCAGCCTTTATTTGTAAGCTGGCAGCATGCAAAAGGGGTGCAATGGTCTTCTCTGCAAACTGGAAGCAGAATGCTGGCAGCCCATGCTGTTGCTGCCCTCAGAAAGAGCCTGAGGGCCCATGTGACTGCCCGGCCGTGCAGGTACAGCAGCTCTGGAGTGTGGTGGCAGTGAGCACGACTGACCTGAGGTGCATGGCCTTGACTGACTTTCTGGGATTTTCCTGTCACAGGGTTGACGAGGACAGCGCTTTGCACAACGATCTCCAAATCCTCAAAGAGAAAGAAGGAACTGATTTCATTCTACTCAACTTCTCTTTTAAAGTAAGGCTCTTCCTCCTAGAGAGATGCCTGACTCAGCGAGGCATCAGAGAACATCTTTCTCAGTAGCTCTGCTTCCCTTCTCTCATTCCAGGATAACTTTCCTTTTGATCCACCATTCGTAAGGGTTGTATCCCCGGTGCTGTCAGGGGGGTGAGTAACTATCTGCCTCTCTCTGCTCTGCAGTGCTGCTTTCTGCAGCAGTTCTCACTGGGTTTATCCACTGCTGTGCAATCCTGTGACTTCCTTGACATGGATTTGCCATGGGGAAGCAGACAGCGATGGTGGAGTTTTTAGCATATTTTTTCCATCAGAGAAGATGTTTCACCTTTGGAGCAGTGGGTGGGTATGATCACATCTATCTGTGCAGTAACTTTGTCTGATTCCTCCCCAGGTATGTTTTGGGTGGCGGTGCCATCTGCATGGAGCTGCTTACGAAACAGGTGGGTGGGTGCTGGTCCCTGCAGGAACTGGGGGAGCTGTTCTGCCTACCACACTCTGTATTCCTCACAGCTGCTGCTGTACCACTGCCTGCCAGGGCTGGGGAAGATCCTTTGGTTGCACTGGGAGCAGAGTCTCTGGGGTGGCTCTGGCCTTACCATGTGTTTCATCCCTCAGGGCTGGAGTAGTGCCTACTCCATTGAGTCAGTGATCATGCAGATCAGTGCAACGCTGGTGAAAGGGAAAGCACGAGTGCAGTTTGGAGCCAACAAGGTAGGAGGGCCTGGACAGTGTAGGAGAATGGGGAGTGACAGTAGGGTGGCAGAGGGGAGCACAGCCAGCTCTGGCCACACAGGGAAGGTGTGTGGGACAGCTTCCCCCGAGTTCCTGCTGGACTCATGGTCTCCTTGCCTTTGCTTGCAGAACCAGTACAGCCTGACAAGAGCACAGCAGTCCTACAAGTCCCTGGTTCAGATCCATGAGAAGAATGGTAAGGGCTGAGGAAGAGGGCCTGTATTCTCCTGTGCTTGTTTGGGCTCTCCAGACAGGAGTTTTTATCCTGCCTCGAGTGTGGAAGTGACAGCGGCAGTGGCAATGCCCTTGATGCAGTGTGGCTGCAGAAAGCTGCTGCCCTCGCTGCTGCCCGGTGCTGGGCTTCAGTGGCTGTAACTAGAGGCAGCACCTCAGTGATTGCTTGGACTTGATGATCTGAGAGGTCTTTTCCAACCTAAATAATCTGTGATTGCCCATGTGGTGTTGGGAAATAGGCCAGAGGGAAAGCCTCCCAGTAACTGGGGGTATGTGGCCCTTTGGAAGTGGAACTTAGCTGCTTTCAGCAGCTTTTCCAGGTACAGATTCTCGTTGCCCATGCAGTTTCCCCCCTCACAAATCTCTTCTCATTCCAGGCTGGTATACACCACCCAAGGAGGATGGCTAGTGTGGATGCTGCAGGACCAATCTGAATATCTTCTGGATGCTCTGCTTGGATCTTAGTGATGCCTCTTGGCTTTCTCCCAGGATGTAATAGCTCTGCCTGTTGCAGGACAATACTGGCTGTTCAAAACTCTAAATACCTGTTTAAGGAGTTGGACTGACGCAGAACACTTGCTGGGCCCATGCTAGCAGGCATTCTTGTTAAAACAAACTTTTGAGCCTCTTGTATTGCTGGAAACTTTTGATTTTACTCCAGTCTAGAGCATCCTCCTTACCTATGCTATGGATTTAATTTATTTTCTTATTTCATGTACACTGCTTTTTTTTGTTACGGTGTATGATGGATGTGTATGGAAAATGTATCTTTGGAGAAAAATTACAGTTTGTTAATTTGAGAATGCTGGTCTAAATAATTTTTTCCAAGCTCCTGCTGAGTGGTTTGTGCCCTGCAAAACCTGCTGTGGCCCTGGTGCCAGGGTGGGGTGGTCGAAGGAGCTGTGATTGGCCCAAGCCCTGCAGAAAGATTTGGGACAACCACCATGGAAGAAGAAAAGCCCTTTTCTTTTTGGACATTAAGGGAGCAGTGTTCTTGCCCCATCTTCCCTATGAACTGCAGACTTAGGAATGGGCAGGTCTGTGAGGCTGTCCTCTCCCCTGCAGTGGAGGAAGGGTTTGTGGGGGTATCCCAGGGACTGCCAGCTCCCACTCCACACTTCTCCCTGTCCTTTTGCCAAGAAGTAAGATGAGCCGAGGCCTGAGCTTTGTCCTGTTTCTCCCCACTAGCCATGCATGGAGGCTGGCCTTGTCCCCATCCCTCCTGTGCTGTGGCTGCAAGCTGCTGCAGGGAGTGCAGCATATGCACTGCTCTGTCCTACCGCTGCTCCCATCCCAGGACCTGTTCTGGCAGTGAACACCCCGTTCTATGGGGTTTTATTTTACTTTCCTTAAGCTATTGTTCCTGCTCGCCTTTGTATTCCAGCCCTTCATGGAGGGAGTTGCTGCAGTTATGGCCTGTTGTCCTGAATCCCCACAGCCTTGCTTGGAGTCTGCTGGAAGGAGATTTGGCTGTTGGAGCCCGACTAACTTGGGCCATGTCCTCATCTGGAGGACAGAACTGACGCACTCGTGTCAAAGATGGAACCATGCATATTAATTCACTGTGTTTGAATAAAAGTCATTAGAAAATCAAAGAGCCTCAGAACTCCATTATCTACTTCAGCAGCTGCTTTCCTGTCCTGCTCAGAACCTTGGAATAAAAAGACATTATTAGGAGAGGGATTACTGACAGCTGCAGGAGTGGCTCTGGCTTCAACTTGGGGGCTATTTTTAAGTGCATTACTGAAGGACCAGAGGCTTTGTGAAGCTGAGCTCTTCCCTGTGTCCTCTCAGAGTGCTTCCCAGCACCACTCGGGAGTTCTGGGTCCTCTCCAACCTTGTTCCTGGTACCTGGGGCTGGTGGTAGCACAGAGGTAGCTGTAGTCAGCTCCCGCCTTTAGATCAGGAACGTGCTAGGTAGCAGGTTTAATTAGTTTAATGAAGGTTTAAAACACTTGTGGGGCTTTCTCTTTAGTGAAGTAGAGGCTGCTCTGCTGAGCCCAGCAATAGGACTGTGTTGGGATTGGGTACGCCAGGTTGGTTGGGAGAGCTCATGGCACACACTCCCAAAGTGATGGCAGCTTCACAGGCTGGGATGAGTGGCATTGGAGAGGGCCCTGCAGGACACTGTCTGTCACTGAAATGCTGACCTGACAAGCATCCAGGCTGAAAGTGCAGGAGGAGCAGGTGTCTAGCAGCCCATCTGGCAGTCCTGTCTGTTCACACCTGCCCAGCAAAGATCCATCCCACTCTGAGCCAGGTTTGGCCTTCATTGCCACCAGGCTAGCTCAGGGAAACAGGCGTGCAGAGCCATCTGTCACCACGGCCAAAGGCACTCCCAAAGCCTTCTCCTGTGGGAGCTGGCAGAGAACAAGGATGGGGGAAGACTTTCTGAAGGACATTTGCACATTGACGCAAACACGACTGCAGCGTAAAGTGACCAAGACAGTGCTGCCTGCATGTCTGTCCTACTGAGGCCCCATAAAAATTATGGGGGACTGAAGGAAATAAAAGGAATCAGCACCCGAGTTTACTAGTGAGTTTACTGGAGTTTTCAAAGCTGAAGCCAGACTAGATCCCACTGGCAGTTCGGGCACCAACCTGCCAGTGGCATGGCACTGCTGCAAGGCACATCCTGCCCAGCAGCACCAGCAAGGAAATTGCTGTCACATCCTACGGCGCTGCCAGCACCCAGCACTTCCCCCCTGTATATATGAGGAGCCCATATTCTGCCACAAACTTCCTTCCTGGGGGCTGTGAGAGTAATTTTGCCACAAAACCCTCTCCTCGTGCAGTTGCAAAGCGGGAGGGGTTGTTTTTATTGTAAGGGCCCCCCAGCACCGCAGCCCCACAGGAAGCCAAACCACTGGGCTCTCCCGTGCTTTTCCGGCAAGGTGACAGCACGGCCAGACGTAGAACTTGACTGGCATGGTGTGAACCGTGGCCGTGGGGACAGAGAGTGCACTGGCTGCACACAGCGCTTATGTCCTGTCAGGCTGCGCACAGGGTGCCACGCACGAAGCCCTTGTAAAGCTGGCTGTGCACAGGGTGCTAGCAGGATTGTGCTCAGTCTCCATCCATAGGGAGCATAGAGTCCATGCTCAGGCTCCGTCCTTAGGGGCCATGCCCAGTGTCTGTGGATGAAGCCCAGGCACGTAGGTCTGCGCTGTCCTTGGAGTCTCTGCCTGGGGTCCGCTCGTCCAGTCCATCCGCGAGATCCCTGCTGAGGATCGTCCCATCAGCCAGGCAGGGCCACGAGGTCTTTCAGCCCCACCGTGATGGGACCCCATCCGAAGCTTCCGTGCCTTCCCCCGGCTCCCCGGGCCCGCCAGCCCTGCCTGCCCGGCCAGCCGGTGCCGCGACGTTCCCTGGGGCCGCCCCCTCCGGATCTGGGCGGGGAGCGCTGGCCCTGCCGCCCCCTCCGGCCCCTCCATCCCCGGCCCGGCCCGGCCCCGGCCCATCCCGTCCCCTCGGCATGGGGCCCCCCGGGCTGGCCTGACCCCTATCCGGAGATCCTCTGCCCCCGGAGACGAGCCTCGCCGAGGAGCCGCGACGGGACCCCCCGGCTGCCCGTTCCCGGCCGGGCCCTCCGGAGCTCGGAGAGACCTCTCCGGACCGCGTCCCGAGAAGCAGAGGACCCCTGGAACCTCCCCGGGACTGCCCCGGCCGGACTCCGCCGACACCCGGCGAGAACCCCCTACTCAACCCATTGCTGCAGGAGATACCTCGGCTCCCTCCGAGACTCTTCCCCGGGGCGAGGGACCTCCGAGGGCACGCGGTTCCCTCCCCGGACCCCAGGAGCCGGCACCCCTGGGGACCCACCAGGTGTCCCCGCCGGGGCGAAGGACGCCTGGAGCCCCCCACGAAGGCCCCGGTCCCCCGGCCCGCATCCCCGCTCCCGTGCTGGCCCCAGTCGGCAGAGGTTCCCATTTCCAGGGCTGGGGGCAGCCGGGCTGCCCAGGGCCCCCCGGCTGAGCCGACCCTGAGCCGGCGGGGCAGCCGTGGGGTGTCGGAGAGCCCCGCGGGGGCTGCGGCGCCCTGCGTCTCCCCAGCTCCATGGCGGCCAAGTGGTTCAAGGAGTTCCCATCCAACCTGAAGACGGTTTCAGAGAGGGCTCGGCCGGGAAGTGGGAGCCTTGGGAAGAGCCGCAAGAATTCAACCGCTGAGCTGGGGGGCTACCGGACGGCTGGGAGTGGCAAGGAAGGGGGCAGCCGGCTGTCACGGGACAACTTGCAGGGTCTACTCCAGGCTGCCACTGGGAAGATGCGGAAGAACTCCCGAGTGGAGGGAGGCACACCGGAGGGACCCTCCAAAACCTACATCAACCGCCTCATCAAGGTGGAGGCTTCTGAGAAGAATGGGAAGGGTCACCCTGGACCCCTGCCTGCCAGCCTGCCCGCCCCTGAGCAGGACAAGGGGAAACCCCCCAAGACAGAGACGGTAAGGCAGGGACAGGGAGCCGTGGGCAGAGGGGGAGAAGTGGGGAGCGCGAAGCACTGGCGGCTTTATCTGGTCTCCGACTCATTAGCTTGGCTGACTTCATCCTTTTATCCTGCCCGGCTCCACTGCCTTTAAATTCCTTCAAAGCTGCCTTCATCCCAACTGCCCTTCATCACCCGTCGGGGGGTGGGGGGGTTCACCGGGCATCCTCATCATAGCCCACATGTCCTTTGCCAGCCTGACCCCATAGCTCAGCTGCTGGTTAAACAAAGGCTAATGTAAAGCTTTTCTGGGAAGCTGGTCTTTCACCCTTGCAGTCCCTCCCAGTCCTTGGGAGGACTGGGAGCCAGTCAGGGGGGTTGCTGTCATCCAAAAAGGTCCCAGAGCTCCCTCAAGCTCCTCGCCACCACTGAGGTGCATAGGAATGGTCTGGACTTCCCCCACCCAAAGGTGCCACCGAGTGCATCCTTTGGGATTGTGGCACAGCTCCATTTACCCCAGATAAACTATCATCCTTTCCTGGGGACCCCAGTATGCCTCTTCCCTGCCTGGCTCTGTGCTGGTGGCATCTCTGCCACCTCTGCTGGAACCCCTGCAGTCGCCTGATGCTAGCAAAGCCTATTCTTTGCTCAGGTCATCATCCTGGAGGATTACGCAGACCCTTATGATGCCAAAAGGACCAAGGGGCAGCGGGATGCCGAGCGCCTGGGGGAGAACGATGGCTACATGGAGCCCTATGATGCCCAGCAGATGATCACAGGTAGGTGCCAGGTTGACCCCTGCTACAGCACCACAGCTGGCACCACTCCCCAGCCAGGAGTCTGAGGCTGCCCTTGGAGCCACCCGGTGCAGGAGGCTCTGGGAACAGGAAAGCTGCTTGCCGCTTCCTGCGGCTGCGCAGGGCCAGATAAGGAGTGAGAGCAAGGCCGGACAGTGACCCTTGCTGCCCGGCCCCTCTGCCATTGCCATGACCTGCTGCCATCATCCAGCGGGCACATGTGGCCAGTGCAAAGCCCTCAGTGCCCCCAGTCATCCCAGGGTACCACCCCCCAAGAGTTCCCAATGGCCATGCCCCCCAGCCAGCAACACCCTGGCTGGTGTGGCGACTGTCCAGCTGGCCACAACAACAGGAACTGACTGGGCCGGAAACTGGAAATAAAAGATTTGCTGCTGATGTTTTTTTTCCGTGCAGGGCAGCCCAGGCTGTTAGGCAAAGACTGGCGCCGTGGGGAGAAGCAGGGGGCTGGGAGAGGCGAGCCCCTGGGGTGGCCTCCTGCACAGCTGAGCTCTGGCTTGGGGTGTAGCATCCTGCTGCCATGGAGCCCAGCTGGCCCCAGTGGTGTGGGTCTTTGCCTGTGGCGCCAGCAGCCTCAGGGCTGGACAACAGACCCGGCGCCATGAGGATGGGCCCTTTCCTGCTCCAGCTCCTCCCAAGCTGGTTCCCAATGAGGTGTTGCCAGCATGGGGTCCCCAGCACACATCCCTCCCTGAGGGCTGGTAGTGGGAGTGGGGGTCTCAGGGGACACACAGACCCATCCCTGACCCATCATCCCTCTTCCCCACAGAAATCCGTCGTCGTGGCTCCAAGGACCCCCTGGTCAAAGCCATCCTGCTGCTGGACGGTCCTGGAGAGCCTGGGGAGGGTGGTGCCAAATTGGATCTTGCCAAACGGCTGGGGGGAAAGGAGGTGGCAGGGAAGGGGCCACAGCTCTATGACACCCCTTATGAGCCTGGGGAGGGGGTGGCCGGGGGGACCCTAGAACGCAGGGTGAGGGCTGGTGATGGGCACCTGCCTGAGAACGACGAGCGCCCAGCAGGGGAATATGAGCAGCCCTGGGAGTGGAAGAAGGAGCAGATTGTCAAAGCACTGTCAGGTAGGGGACAGGGACAGGATGGGAATGAGGATGGGGGGAAGGGACAGGCATGGGATGGGAATGGGGATGGCAATGGGAACAGGGATGGGGACAGAATTTCTAGCAGGGCTTGTCACAAGATGACAAGATGCAATGGTTTTTAACTATGAGGGACACCTTAGATACAAGAATTTTCTTGGGCTAAGGGTGGCAAGGCACTGGCACAGCTTGCTTAGAGAGGTGATGCCTACCAGGTCAAGTTGGATGGGGCTCTGAAGAACTGAAGGCGTCCCTTTTTATGGTGGGGTGTTGGACCAGATGGGGACAGGCACATGGTTGGAGAAGGGGTTAGGACTAGCAATGAGGAAGGTGCTGGGACTGGGGAAAGGGATGGAACTAGGGGTGGGGATTGAAAGTGAAGGTGGGGCTTTGGGGGGCTCACATCTTGTCCCTCCCAGTCCAGTTTGAGGGCTCGGAGCGTCCTAAGGAGGAGACACTGCGGCAGCATCTACGCCAGAAGAGCTGGACCCCCAAGATGCTGAAGCCGGTGGGCACCGAGCACAGTGAGGGGGAGCGGGTGGACCCTGCCCTGGCACTGGAGAAACAGCCGTGAGTTGTGAGGCCGATCCACGTGTGGGAAATGGGGCGAGGAGGAATGAGGTGCCCAATGACTTGCCCATGGCTCAGCGTCCCTTCCCTGTTTCCCCCCACAGCTGGTACCACGGGGCCATCACGCGGGCTGAGGCGGAGAGCCGGCTGCAGCCGTGCCGGGAGGCCGGCTACCTGGTGCGCACCAGCGAGACCGGCAGCGGCAAGTACTCCATCGCGCTCAAGTGAGTGTGGGGATGGCCTGAGAATAGCGGGGTGCCGACCCCGGGGGTTCCCACCCTGGGGTGATGGCTCCAATCCCCACCCTGGGGCGATGCTGCAGCCGGAGTTCCCCTGGTTGTTCATATCAAAGCCCTGATGGGGAGGAAAACACCCAGATCCCGAGGGATGGCACCCCACGATCCACGGGGGGATCCAGGCATACTGATGTGGAGCTGGGGCGGAGGGGGTGTTACGGCGTGTCCCCCTCCCCGGCACATTGTCGGGAGCGCCAGTGGCGTTTCCTTCCTGAGGAAGTGCAGCCCCTGGAGCCGAAACAATCAGAGCGGGACGGGAACAAACAGGGGTGGATACGGCCGCGGGGCAGGCGGGCGCCGGGGCGCTGACGGCAACACTGATGCCTACTGGCCGCACAGGACCAGCCAGGGCTGCGTCCACATCATCGTGGCCCAGACCAAGGACAACAAGTACACCCTCAGCCAGGCCAGCGGGGTCTTCGCCAGCATCCCTGAAGTTGTACACTACTACTCCACTGAGAAGCTGCCCTTCAAGGGGGCTGAGCACATGGCCCTGCTGCACCCCGTCCACTGCAAGTTGCATTAGCGTCTGCTGATGCCGCCCCGAGTGGTCTGCGACCCCCACCCCTGTGGCGTGGGACAGGGTGTGGCCACAGCAATGGGCAGGTACCACACAAAGTGTCCTGCGAGAACCCCTTTGTCAGGACTCCAGTCCTGATGGGACCCCACACTTCTGGACTCCAGCAGGGCTGTCCCCCTTTTGCTGGGACAAATCCTGACCACCCTGTGCCAGAACCAACTTGTCATGGGGCTGCCCATATGCCCGAGGTGGGGGCACGCAGTGAGACCGGGATGTGTAATGATCTAGTAAAATAAACTTGTTGGCTGAGAGGGAGCAGTGGTCCTGGGGTGGGCCTTGTGCTGGCACAAGTCACCAGAGTTTTGGGGCCCAGGGGAACTGGGGCTCTGCTAACAGCACATCTGCATCCTGCCAGGCTTTTTATAGCGGGAGGCCAGCAGAATGGAAGCAGAACACTGTCCCCAGGGTGCCTGAGTACCCTCTCTCTTCGTCCTGTGGTTTCCTGCCCGGGTGCAGCTGCAGCTCCCCAGGGTGTTGCGCAACCCAGCACGGGGTGGGCAGTGCATGACAGAGGAGGCATAGCCTGGGGGTGCCGGGCAGGGGTTTTGTGTTCTGAAGGTGTGCACAGCACAGAGGGTGCAGCCTGAAAGGCACCAGTGAAACAGGGAACACAGCATGGGGTACGTGGAGGGAGGGCATAGTTATGGGGCACAGCAAGGGAGGGGTGAATGAAGTGGGGCTGCAACCCCACTGGAGCCAGTCCCAGGCAAGGGGCGGGCTGCAGTGACCTCTGTTACCCTACTCCCAGCAGCCATTCCCGTAATAATCCAAAGCATTTATTTAAGCCACATTGTCCTGTTTCCCCAAAATGTGCTTTAAAAAGGAATGAAGGGACTGGAGCAGAGGTATGGGGCTGATCCAGCCAGAGCCTCCCACCCTCCCTCCCTCCCCAACCCCCATGGCACTGTAGAGACCAAGCCCTTCCCTGCAGGACCCCCAAACCCAGTCCAGGGCCAGATCCCAAGCTCTGGTGCAGCCGTGCTTCCCGTGCTATCACTCCTAGCCACGACAGTTTGGCCATAGGCTGACCTTGCTGAAGGAGCCACCCAGGACCCAATTTGGGGCTGTTCCCAGCTGCTTCTCCATGGGGGGTGGCACTGACTCCCCTCCCCAGAGGCTCATCCCAGCCACAGAGCAACTGCATAGTGAGGGAGAACTGCTCCCAGAGCCACACGGCAGCCCTGGGACCCCCCATCCAACTCCCAAGCACCTACCAGTGTATTCAGTCCCTGCCTACTGCCCTGAGGAGGAATAATCTGTGTGAGTCATGTGGAGCATGCCAGGGGCTGAGGGGGCAGGGTGTGAGAGCAGAGGGGTATCATTATGTGTGCGTGGGGGGAGGCCTAGGGGGACCAGCATGTGCTGCCCCTCGCCCTCTGGCTTTGTTGTCTCCTGCCCGCTTGTCCACCACATCTGCCTGTACCTGCAGGGGAGAATGGTTCCAGTTGAGGGAGGGGCAGACAGAGCCCCCTGGACCAGCCCCCTGGACCAGCCCCATGGCACTCACCTCAACACGATGCCAACAAACAGGGCAACACCAAGGAGCAGACTCGCCCCAGTGACCAGGAAGGTGTAGGAGGATGCCACAGGATGGATGCTTGACTCCATGACAGACCCTGACACAAAGAGAATGGTTGGGCTCATTGTGAGAGTAAGGGCCCTGGGTGTTGCTGCCCCCTCTCCAGTCCAGGAATTCTTCCTCACCAACAGCATCATTAGCATCATCCTCCCCAAAGAGCTTGGGGAGCAGTGTCACCCCATAGGTGCCATCATCCATGGGGACCTGCAAAAGGTGGGGAGGGATAATGGGACAGGTTAGCCCTCATGCCCTGGTGTCCCCTTGTAGCACATGGGGACAGAAGGTCCATTCAGGAGTGTGTGATGCTTCCTAGGACCGAGACCATTGTTACCTGTGAGCTGAAAGGCTCCATTTCAGAGGTGAGGTCCAAAGGGTCTGCACAGTGAGGGGGGAGTATGAGACTTGGGAGATGCCATGCTGAGCCCCCAGTCTCAGGGCCCCATGTTTCTCTCCTACCTGTCCAGGGCGTACCCACAGCCTCCTGGCTCCACTCGCTCCATGTGCCATGGCCAAACTCATCCTTCGCCCTCACCTGCACCACATGCCTCATCCCACGCCATGCATCACGAATGTCGAGCCAAGTTGTTGTCACCTGATCCACCTGGAGGGGACACAGTGCTGGGGACAGTCTGGCCAGGGACTGGCCAGCAACATGCCAGCAAGCGGGGTCTCACCTCCATGAAGGCTGAGGCAGGCTCAGGGCGGTAGCGGACCTGGAAGTGGAGCCAGTAGAAACGAGGGTCCCAGGATGAGGGATAGGACCAGTTCACCTGCAGCCGCTGCGGCGCCTTCTCCAGTGCCTCCACTGTCACATTGACTGGAGGATCTGGCTTCACTGCTGGGGAAGGGGGGGCTTAGGGCCTCACACTGCACCCCCAGCCACCCCAGCTCCCAGCAACAGGGACAGCACTCACGGACACTGCTAAGGGTGATGATCTTGTCTTTGCCAGCTGAGCCACCAGCGCTGTTGCTGACGCACGTGGACACCACGAGGTGTTTGGTGTCATCGGTGCCAGGTGGCACCTTCAGCCGGCAAACGAACTTCCGTGCCTTGAAGAAGTAGCGGCACCGCTGCTCTGTGGCATTCTCAGACACAAACCTGTGAGGTCACAGCTCAGGGGGGGCTGCAGCATGCTCTAGGCACAGGGCAGCTGTGGGGGACACGTACGCTGTGAGATCCCCAGCAATGTCGGGGAAAGGGTCAGTGGGGAGGGATTCATTCTGTGCCCACACCGCACTGGGGAAAGGGGCCATGGGGAAGAAACATCCTGTGCTGTGGACTCCCAGCTACCAGCAGCTGATAGTGAAAGGATCTGCAGGGAGGCAAGCATCCCAAGCCATGGGGTTCTAGATGGCACCAGGGAAATGGTCAATGGAGAGGGACATGTCCTGATCCCAGTGGGTCCTTGCCCACGGCAGATGCAGTGGCAGCACTCACCTCCGCTTCACCCAGAGCATTGCCCGTGTCTCTGGGGATGGCTTCTCCTGCTGTGGCCACTCACACAAGACATCCTTGTCATGGCTCCGCCGGTAGCAGGAGACCTGGGGAGTTTCAGGGGGCTCTGCAAGGCAGGGAGGTGCTGGGTAACGGGCCATCAGAGGCAATGCTGCCAGGGACATTCCCACTCCAGCACGGACCCACCTGCCACCAGCAGCCGCAGGGAGCGCAGCAGGTGGCTCCCCACAAAGCAGCTGTAGCGCCCAGAGTCCTCGTAGCGCAGCCACCGCAGGAGCAGCTCGTTACCCTCTGCCAGGCGCCGTCCCCAGCCCCTTGCTGCCCCCTGCTCCTCCACCTGCCACGACACTGTGGCGTTTGCAGGCACCTCATCCTGGCAGGTCAGCGTGATGTTGGCTCCCAGATGGCCCAATACCATGTTCTGTGACAGTCCTGGAGGTACAAGAGGGGACCAGAAGATGGAAGATGAGACCCCAGGCCCAGTGGGTGTCCCCGGAGATGGAAGGCACCCCATGATCCATGGACCCCCATGTCCAGTGACTGCTGGGGGTCAGGGCACTGTGCTGGAGAGTGGCAGTGGTTCCTCACAAAGTAGGGTACTGGAGTTGACCCCTCGCACTGCAGCAGGGAGGGGCACCACAGCGCTCGGCAGGCTGTGTATTGAGGCGTCTGGCGGTGGGGACTACAGCTCAGGGAAGGTGGCAGACTGGGACTGGTGGTCCCGGGAGTCCCTGCCTGGGGGTCCAGTGCCAGAGGGGTTAAGCAACGGCGCTGGCCGGCAGCCCGGGTCAGGCTTGCGCAGCGCTCCCGGCTCCCTCCAAAGGTCAACGGCCAGCGTGAACCTGCAGTTCCCTTTGGCTCCTGCTGCTGGGAACGCACCCAGTACGGAGCCAGCACCCGGGACACAGCACCCAACACCCATCGAGCGCCCCGGACACAGCACCGCAACCCCAGTACTCCCAGGGGTGCCCCGTACCACCGCCCGCCTGTCTCCCCAGGCCTGGCTGAGCTCCTTCGGGGCAGGCAGGGGATCGCGTGTGTCCCCTCCCCGTGCCAGGATCCACGAGGGATCCACCTGAAGGTACGGGGAGAGGCTCAGGGCCATCTCCCTCTCCTGCCCTGCTCGGTGCCGATCGTACTCACCGGCGGGGCCGCAGGGCCGCCCGGCAGCGGCGAGGTAGAGGAGGAGGCAGAGAAGGAGGAGGAGAAGCGGCCCAAGCGGCCGCGCCATGCGCCCAGTCCCGGGGAGACAAACATCGGCGGCGCCCGCGGTTGTGAAACCGAGCGGCGGGGCGGGGCAGCACGTGCGCCCGGGGCCGGGCCCGATTCCGTACCCTCCCCTAGTCTCCCCCGGATACAGGACACGGGAGAATCTGCTCNAAAAAGCTGGTTTGTGTGTTTTCTTTTTTTCTCAGGAACCGTAAAATGATAGTATTCAGACAGACTGAAACGCGTCGTAAATTATTCACCCCGATTCGCATCCCCTCCACCAAAATAATCCCAATCGCCCCACAAATTGCCTCTAGCCCTCGCCAACACCCACCTTAACAAGTTCCTCTTTGGTATCGCGTCCCTGGGACCCTAACAGCCCCAGAGATTCCCCGGGGGTTCCCCCATTGCCCACTCCCACTCCAAGAGCACTCAGTCCCGCAAAAGCTAGAGAGGAGGAGGATGAGTGAGGAAGCAGAGGCCGAGGTGTTGTGCAAGACCCAGGCGTGGGAATGAATCACGGCAACCGCCAACACCCAGCCTCCCTGCGGCACCAAACACTTCCCCTTTCCCACTCTGCACCCACAGTCCTGGTGAACTCTGCAGCAGGGGGACAAGGAGGGTGACCTTCCTCCCCCCCTCCTCCCCGTACCCAGCCAAGAAATGAGTCGCTCTGTAAACTCAGAGGGATTTTCCTTACTTTTTTTTTGTTTTGTTTTGGGAGCTTTTTTGCTGCTATTTTTTTGTGAGGGGTCTTTTTTTTTTCCTTTTTTTTCTTTATATAAAAAAAAGACATATGGATGAAAGGCATGGAGAGGCCACAGTCCTCCCAGAGCCCTGCACCTCTGGCATGATATATTCATGTATGATGGGGCATTTGCACTCAGTGGAATTGATTACTGATGGAGAAGTGAACCAAAGAGCAGGGGTGATGACATCCATCCATCCATCCATCCATCCATCCATCCATCCATCCATCCATCCATCCATCCATCCACCCACCCANCACCCACCCACCCTAGGGTGGGAATGACTATATTTTTTTGGCTAGAAGGCAACAGTCCATACTCCTCCAAACCTCAGCACTGGCCCCCACATCACTTCTGCTCCTACTGTGGGATCCCACTAACAAGGGGGCTTTGCCCTCCCCAGGGCTCCAGGAGAGGAGCACCCAGCTGCACTGGAGGGGATGTGACCCCCTCCAGCCTCAAACTTTGAGAGTCTTGTCAGCTGCACCACTGGGGCTGCCAGCACTGCTGCCCTCACAACCCTTCTTCTTCCGCAGGGTCTCAATCCAGCTGGTGTTGGGGCGGGGGGCAAAGCTGGAGAGTGCCAAGGAGCTGAGCCTCATGTTCTTGCCAGACATAATGAGCTCCCCAAAACCCTCCTGATGGGAGAAGGCATAGCCAGAGCGGCGTGAGCCCACACGCCCCGCATGTTGCATGCACTGGTGCTGTGTCTTCTGCTTCTTCCGTACCAGCTGAGTGTAGCGCACCTGGGGACACAGGGGCAGGGTCAGGGAGCTGTGGAACCACCTCTCCTCAGGGCTAGGACCCTGTGACCACTCCTACAGCCATGCACTCTCACCGTATCTGAGAGTTCTGGTTTTAGGTCCAGCTTAAGAAAGCGAAAGGCCACAACGGGCATGATGCAGACTACAGTGGTGAGGGTGATGGTCAGCCAGACCGTAGGCTGGGCCAGCGTGTTGTGTGCGTTACCTGGGGGGAAGGAACGAATCCAGTGAGGGCTTGGCCCAGGCAGCACCATGCTGGGATGGGTGCATAGGGCACCACAAGGACTCACCCACGAAGCGGAACTGGTTGGGGAACATCTGGAAGAGGCCATCACTGTGCATGGTGAAGAGGATGGTGAAGTAGGCGGCCAGGCTGCCCCAGATGAAGAAGTGGTTGATAGCTGTCCAGAATCCTGTGTCTAACCCGATCTAGTGGGGGAGACGCAGGAGGAGACAGGGCTCAGGGGATGCATGAAATGCCCCGAGGGTCTGGGGCCAAGCAGCCACATCTCTACCTGCACACTGACAACAATCACAAGGGAGGTGGCGACAGTGACGGCGAAAGACTGGTAGTCGGCCAGCTGGGCACCATCATCACGGGTGGCATCAGCAAAGACACCGTAGGGGATGAAGAACATGAGAATGGAGGTGTAGATGCCCTGAGCAATGCAGATGAAGAACTCCCGCTTGTTGAAGAGAAGGTTCAGCTGCCCAGGCTCGTAGAGTTTCGGGTACTCCATGCTCCGCTGCTCTGGCACATCCTGGGGGTATGGGCACCTCCCTTTAGCCCTGGGCAGGAGCAGCCTCCATCACATCCCACAGAATGACAAGGACAGTGGTACAGACTCAGGCACCCAGGGACCTCTCACTACCCCTGCCATACCTGGTCAAAGACACCCATAGCGAGCACAGGCAGCGACGTGTAGACAATGTTGTACAGAGTGATGAAGTACTGGTCATACACTGTCTGTATGGAATAGAGCACTCAGCAGGGCACAAGACCTGCCTGCCCAGCGCCCCAGCCAGCCCCCAAGTCCCTGTGCCCACAGCTGCAGGGACAGGAAAGCCATCTCCAAGCTCCCAGGATTGCCCGCTCTGACCACAGGCTCCTCACACACTGGATGCCAGGCTGCGCCTCTTGGCTCAGGATGAGTCCCCACAGGGAATCCATAGACCAGAACATGCTTCAGAGACGAGGAGCCCTGCAGGAAAACCCTCCCCAGCTCTCAGTGAGAAAAGCCACCAACTCACCTGTGCTGAGAAGCCACAGAAGAAGCCAAACCAGAAGTGGACCATGGTGAAGGCAAAATTCTTGTAGAAGAAGTAGCAAAGAAACTTGCACATGCGCAGGTAGGACCAGCGTCCGTGCACTAGCAGCAGGCGCTGTAGGAACTTGAACTGGGAGAAGGAGTAGTCAGAGGCCAGCACAGCCTGGATGCCTTCCTGCCCACTGATGCCCACCCCAATGTGGGCAGCTGTGGAGGGAAGGAGAGATGGGTAAAGAGAGGGTTGCCAGGAGCACAGGGGATGAGGGCAGCACCCCCAGCACAGGCACTTTGCTCCTCTGGGGCACAGAGGGGTGAGCACAGATGCTCCCATGGGCCCCAGGATGGTGCAAGGGGGTGATCTGTCTCTCCTGTGGCCCCCCGGATCCCAGGCCTTACTCTTGATCATGCTGACGTCGTTGGCCCCATCCCCAATAGCCAAAGTGACAGCTTTCTTGTACTTCTTCACCAGCTCCACCACTTGGGCTTTTTGCAGGGGTGTGACACGGCAGCAGATAACGGCCTTGCAGGCACACGCTGTCTCCAGGAATTCTACCTCCATGTCTGCCTCCAGTGCATGGGCCTGCAAGGACAGCAAGGGACAGCTGGGGTCATTGCACACAGCCAGGCACAGGGCCCTGTCCTGCCTGGCACTCCCAGGGACCTACCAGGCTGTGTCCATTGATGACCAAGGCGTATTCGCCCGCAATAGCTTCCAGCACAGATGTAAGCTTGGAGGAGAGTTTCTCCTGGTAGGAGAAGCCGTTGCACACAGAACGCGATGCATCCATCATCTTCTCCCGGGCTTTCCTGAGGAGAGAGGGGGCACAGGGCTCTGTCTCAGGGCCCTTCCATATCTCTAGCTCCCACAGTCACAGCTGTGCTGCACACTGGTACTGTTCTGTGTCCTCTGCCTCTCAACCCTCACCTGAGCTCCTCCCGCACCTCCAGCACAGTGTGGCCTGTGACCACAAAGACCTCTGCCATATCATCTGTCAGCATCTTGCAGGAGTAGCCAATGTTCACAGCTGTTTCTGAGGACAGAAAACCAGGGTCTGAGCCAGAGTCCATTCAAGAGAGAGCACTAGGGATCCCAGGCAGGTGGAATCCAGCCCACAGACATCCTCATCTCAAGTCAGCACCTCAGCCACGCCTCACCCTGCTTGTCCCCTGTCAGCACCCAGATTTTGATGTTGGCCAGTGTCAGGATGGCAATGGTTTCGGGGACCCCCTGCTGCAGTTTGTCCTCGATGGCTGTGGCTCCAAGCAGCTTGGGGACCCAAACAGGCAGGAGGTCAGCAGGGGCTGTACCCAGCCACCACCAGCCTTAGCCTCCAGCCCACCTACCATCATATCATGCTCAACCTCATCGTAGAGCTGAGCCAGGTGATCCTCATGGGCCTCAGGGGCACTGCCAGCTCGGTGCAGCCGTTCAGACCAGTCCTTGTAATAGCTCTCCTCCAGGTCTTTGTAGGCCAGCACCAGTGTCCGTAGCCCCTCACCAGCATACTCCTGCAAGTGGTCAGAACTGGGTGTGCTGGGACACCCTGATGGTGTCCCCAGACCCCAGTGGTGTTCCTAGGACAGGGTACAAGCCCAGCTCAGGCTCCAGGGCAGCCATTCTTTCCTCCCCACTCTGCCTGCAGGACCCTGTCCCACGCACATTGAGGTGGTCAGTGGTGATGCTGGTCAGGTCCTGGTTGATGGGATGCAGCCGCTCCAGCAGGATGGTGTCAGCACCTTTGCAGTACAGCCGGATCTTGCCCTCAGGGTTCCGGACTGCGGGGAGGAGGGGACAAGATGCCTGGCTCAGAGGTGAATGAGCAGGTCCCATTCTGACCCCTAGCCATCAACCTGACTATGCCTCCACAGTCATATCCTCATCAGCATTGGACTGCTCCCCCAGCACACCACAATGAGCCCCATGCTGCAGCCCCACACGGCCTTCCTAGCCTCACATCCCCTGTGCCATGCCCAGTAGCTTACCGATGACAGACATGCGTTTGCGGATGTTGTTGAAGTCCAGGATGGCCAGCAGCTGGTAGGTGATAGCTTGACCCAGCTCATGCACTGTGATGGTCTTGGGTGTGCGGGATCGGAACACAAAGCCAAAGTTTCTGGCAGCTGTGACCAGCGCTCCCTCATCCGGGGACTGTGCCTTGTACAACAACTCCCCTGTGGACAGCATGAGGGTCAGTGACAGTGTCCTGTGACCCACAGGGGTAGATCCTGCCCCACACCTACCTTCACTCTTCTCCTCGGACATGACGGTGTGACAAAGCGAGAGAAGACGGAAGAACTCGTGCACGTGGAGGTCTCCCAGTTTGACGGCTTCCAGTAGGCTGGGGTCCCAGAACTGGAACCGTGGGTCTGCCAGTGGGTTGAAGGAGAAGTCTACTGGCTCTGGCCTCTGGCAGGGGTAAAGTTGGGGTTAACCCCCTGTGGCACTTGGTGTGGGCAGGGGGTAATGCCAAAGTGACAGCACCCTTACCTCTCCCAGCTCTGCCTTGTGACCTAGCACGTCCTGCACATCACCTGCAAAGCAAGGTATGGAGTTAACCACCACAGAGACCCAACACCACGGCAGCTGCTGCTGCCCCATAATGCTCTAGCTAAGCTCCCTTGCCCCCTGACTGCCCCAAAGAGAGGTGGGAGCCAGTGCACACCCACTCTGTGGGCAGCCCCAGCCTGGCTCTGGCAGCTGGTGCTCACCGTAGCTGTGTCCATTCACAGAGCACTTGCTGAAGACCATGATGTTCTGGGTGAGGGTGCCAGTCTTGTCAGAGAAGATGTACTCCACCTGCCCCAGCTCCTCGTTGAGGGTGGTGGTGCGGGCTTCAGCTGGCGTCTGGCGCTTGGCACAGTACATCTTCTTGTCCCAGTTGATGAAGTAGCTGTGCCCAAGCCGGATCACCTCAACGCTGCAGGGAGGATGGCTGGGTGTCACTGGGGTAGGGCAGCACACTCTGCTGAGCCATGCCCACCCTGGACCCTCAGTGCCCTGGGCACTCCAGCATGCTGGGTGCCCCCCATTGCTTGCTAGTTCCCACACCCTTCCCGGGGGCTGGCTTGCAACCCATTCCTGCTGACAGCCGCTGCTAAGCCAGGGCTGGGGACCAAGGCAAGGCACCCAGGGGACAGCCCATGGGGCTCCCTAGGCATCTCAAACACCTACGAACCCTGAAACCCTCCCCAGCCCCCACGGCAGACAGCAATGAGCTAGTGGGAGAGGTGGGGGTGACACATTCTTACCTCGGGGCTAAGGGTGACAGAACCCATGCTGGGGAACGAAAAGAGAGAGAAATTAAAAGAGAGAGAGAAGGGGACAGTGCAGGAGCCTGGGAGCTGTAGGAGGGCAGAGCAAAATAGCCAGCGTGCAGCCAGGGCAGGGACAGATGAGCAGCCAGACAAACACAGCTGGGGGGGCCCTGAGGGACCCGTGGGGTCCTCAGGTCTTGGGGTGTCCCTGAAGGCAGACATGGCCTGTCACCAAGAGTGTAGCCCACACCCACCCACAGAACACACCATTCTGCCTGTGGATCTCCATCCCTGTCTCCCCTCCCCAGGGAGCACCCCTAATTTCTCATACATCCCCTGCCCAACCCCTCTGTCCCCCGGCCTACCTCACATAGAGAGAAATGGGCACCACAGTGTTGAGGATGATGATGTAGGACCAGAAGGAGAGGAAGCCAGAGAAGAAGGCACTGTGCACTCCCTCATCCCAGGGCAAGTAGATCTGGAAGCAGACGCCCACCTCGTGCTCCCAGATGGCATTGCCAATAGCCAGGATCACTCCCATGCACACCAGGAACCCAAAGATCTAGGGACAGGACAGTACATCAGAGCCCTGACTGGGGCAGAACCAGGGCTCCCAGGATCTCCCTTCTGCATACCCAGAGCACCAGCGTGTTCATCAGCCGGTCGATGCTTGTCCGCTTAAATTTGGTCCGGCCGCTGTTCTGCATCAGTTTTGTGTCGGGTCCTGGGGAGCAGGAAGGCATCAGGGGGTGTCTTTCCCTCCCCTCTGTGCAGCACAGTAGCAGCTGCTGCCTCAGCCCACCTGCAAAGATGACGAGGCCAAAGCACCACTCAGTGTTGCGGAGGACGCAGCCCCGCAGCAGCATGTTCTGGTTGCTCAGGGGGTACTTGTTCTCCTTCCAGTACAGTGTCCCACCAAACTTGTCCAGCTTGTTGTTGGGGGGTTCACAGATCACCTCACCTGGGTGCACAGTATGTCTCAGCTGGGACTTGCCTTCTCCATGTGGCCAGCTCCATTTCAGTGCTCCCAGCTCTCTGGGCCCCCCAGAGATCCGATTCGAGCCGCAGGATGACAATGCCACGTGGCTGGTCCTTGTCTACCCAGGGTGATAGAGGAAGGAATGTGGGGGCTGCTTCGTAGCAAGAGGGCTGGTCACAGGCACTCACCATCAAAGCAAGCCAGCTGGCTGGTGTCCCCCAGCTCCGCAGTGACGGGGATGGCCTGACGCACCTTCATGTTGGTCTCTCTGCAGGGAGGAAGGCACCAAATGCAGCTTAGAGACAGCCTGGCAGGGAGAGCCTCTCACTCCCATCTCCTGCCTTCCTTGGTCTGCCCAAGGTGAGAAGGGGCACTTACCCATCCAGCTCTGCAGTCTCTATGTAGCATAACCCATGGGGTTCGCTGCTGGAGAGGAGGAGGAGGTCAGCCTGCTGGGAGAGATTTGTGAAGGGTTGTGACAACACTGGAGCTCCCCAATGCCTTCCTCAGGGAAGTTCTTGGCCCTTGGATGTCCTTGGAACTCCCCGGAGCGTCTGAAAAGGTCGTCTCTAACCCCATGTGTCCTTTGCAACCAAGCCTTGCCACACCATTGCTCCAAGTGCCCAGATCCTCAGAGTTCAAAACATGGCTCCATCATGCCTCCAAGTCTCGTACCTAAATGCAACTTCCAGATGGAAGTCCCTAATGTTCCCACCCTGGGAACTAACGGAGGAGTACAAAAGTAAAGCAGGAGTGGCACAACACCCTTCCATGGTCCCCGTGTGGCACCCACCCTATTGGAACCATACTGGTCTCAGGGCTGCACTCACCGCCACAAACTGGTTGTTCTCCAACTTGATGATGTCTCCAACACGGACATTCATCCACTGCTCCTGCTGAAGGCTGTAGAGAGATGGCAAGCTGTAATCAGGCAGGAGACCTGCCCACTAGCCCGTGCCATGTCCTGCAGAGTTCCCTGGCTCCCTCTCCACTGCTCTGTGCCCATGATACTCACACTCCACCAATCAGGACCTGAGACTGCCGGTTGTTCACCTGGTTGTCACTTTTATGGCGGAACTGGCAGCAGGGAGAAGAGACAGCAGGGTCAGCCTCTTGGGGATGGGGTCCTGCGTTCCCCCACCATCTCAAATGCCATGGCCCTGGACATCATACCCCTGCACAGCATCCCAAACCCCTGCCCACTGGGCAGAGGGGGGCAGAGGGAACCACTCACATAGTCATCAGTGGCATCTTTGACAGCTGTGATGGTTAAGACAAGAACCAAAGGCACAATGGTGGTAAACCAGGACAGCGAGGAGATCTGAGGAATCAGCTGGGGACAGGGAACAAAAATTACATGGGAACCAGCCAGCCCCAGGCCCATGCTGCCACTGCTCAAGGGTGCCAAATCTCCCTGCTTCCAAAGAATGGGACTACTTGGAGCCCTCCTGTATGCCAGGCAGGGAAGGACTGCACTCACCTGCAGGATGAGAAGGAAGAGGAAATAGGTGTTGGCCACTTCCTGGAACTGTTCAAAGAGGTTGACAGGCAGGAAGGTGACAATGTTGTACTTGGAGGTCTTGATACAGTTGCTCTGGGGACAAGACGAGGCAAGAAGGGGGTTTACTGGCTGCTGAGGCCCCATAACCCCCCAAGATCAGATCACTCTGGAGGGCAGGGGCTGTGGTTCATCATGCTCTTTTAGCAGGGGTCAGGCTCCTGCTCCTGTGCTACCTCTAGCAGCTTCCTTGGAAAGCCAATGCCTCAGTCTCAGTCACTAGCTGGTACCCTGAGACCAGCCTCTTCGAGCAGCAGCACCTGGCCCCCACAAGGGTAACCCCAACACAGACCCCCTTCTCCCCTCTCTGCAGCCAGCTCTGGAGCAGCCAGGAATAATATTCAACATGAGGGGAGGCCAAGGTGAGCACTGCCCTCCCCTGGCATCTTCAGAAACTGAGCCACGATCCACACTGAAATGTGGGACCAGGCTGGGATCTGTGCAGGGGCACAGGGATCTGGGCCTCGGCAAGGGGGCTGAATCCTCCACATAGGGTGAACTGCACCTGGCCGGCCCCACTGCTATATTGGCAATTATGTCATCAGCACCATTTTCTCAAGGACAAACATCTCTCTTGTAGTCATAACACCTCCCCTATCTGCCCACCCCCCCCAAAGAGGCATGGGTGACCCCATGCCCCCTAAACGTGACCGAGGACCCCCGGGGAAGGGGTTCAGCTGCCCCTCACTCACTGCGTACTGGAACTTCTCGTTGTACTCCCGGGCGTTGGCTCGCACTCGACGTTCTTCCTCTGCAACACAGCACTCTGACACCTCCATGCACCCCAACACTCCCTACATCTGCAGCTGAAAAGCCGCAAGACCCTGAACTCTGATACCCCAATCTCCTCTCCATCCTGAGAGCCAAGCTAGTCCCAGAATCCCAGAATGCAGGGAACAGGAAGCTGTGTCATGTAGCCCTCTGCTCCCCCATGCCAGGACCTGTACCCCTGCACACCCAGAACCCCAGCCTTGCTTAACTGCACCTCCATCCCCAAATTCTGCATCTCCAGATTCCTCCAAGCCTGCAATGCTAGACTCCCAGCTCTACTTACCTGTACTCCTAGAGCCCAGATTCTTATACCACCTGGCTTATCTGCTCCCCCAGCTCGGCATCCCGAGGTCACCAAACCCTTCTAGCCCAGCACCCCCAGATACTGCATCCCCAGATTACACCTCTGCTACCTCAGCCCTGCTTTCCTGCATTCCTAGATCCTCGCACCGCAGCCCCGCTCAACTGCAGCCCTGCGCCCTCATCTCTGCAGCCTCCATCCCCCATTTCTGCTCCCCCCCGCACCCACCCGGCCCACCGGGGCTCATGGACCTGCTGCCACTCCACAGACACCTCCCGGGACACAGCCCCGGCCCCAGTCCCGGCCCGAGATGCTGCTGCCGGCCGGGGCCGGGCCCTGCCGCCCCGCCCCGCCGCGTTACCGAGGCAACGTTACGGTCGCACCGGGGCCCAACCGCGACCCGGCCGGGCNGCAGCGCCGGTCGGCGGCGGAAGTGAGGTGGGGGCGCGGGGAAGCGGCGGAGCCCGGCCCAGATCGCGGCCCCGGCGGTGTCCTGGCCGGATCCCGGGAGCCGTGTGTGTGAGTGCTGGGGGGCCAGAGACAGCCCTGCGACTTGTCAGGGGGCAGTGCCGGGGGTCCCGGGGACAGCCCCCGATTCCAGTGCAGCAGCCCCCAGGCTAGCAGCGCCTGGCTGCCGGGCAGGCAGACCTGGCCGGGCTTCCCGAGGGGCTGGGGGCCGCGGCCTACACCTTATCCTTGCCCCCCAAGTCAATAGACAAGACACCCTGTGCCCTCGGGGCTTTAAATGATGTGATAGGGACCGTGGGGGAGACTGTGGTGGTATAAACAGATATGTAACAGTTGGCTTTCCTTAAGTAAGGAAACTCCCAAAAGAGAGTAGTTGGTGTAGCGGGCTGCAGGAGGCGGGAAGCTGAGAAAAAGAGCGTACCCTAAAACCGAGAGTACCCAGAATTTAGGCACTTTGCCAGATTAAGATTTAGAATCTGTTTGTGTGAGTCAGCGTGTGAGTGTGATGATGAGATCCTGTGGTGGGGTCAGTGGGTGTGAGTGGTATCCTGTGCTACTGCATAGCTCGGAGTCTCTGGGTGAGTGAGCAGAGAGAGAAAGAGAGACACATTAAACTCAGGGGTTAAATTAAGGTTATTAAGCGGAGGTTATTGTATAACTGCAGCAAAATATTAATAACTAGTTAGACAACAAAGGTACCTTATTTTTGTGTGCTTGTGGTGGTGATAAGTGAAAGAGTGATGTGCTATATGTTTCATGTTCTGTGTGTATGCACTTTAGACTTGGTGTTTCCCTTTTATACCTTCTGTTCTCTGCCTGTGCTATCTTGGATGTACATTTTGCAACAGCAGCTATAGCTTGTGATATGATTTACTTCTGTCAGGAAAAAGGATGAGGAAAAAGTCTGAGAATTGACCACAGTGTTAGTAAATTTTTTTGGGGAACCAAGGACTCAGAGTATCAAATTAAAAACTCCAATTTGTAGAAAGCGAAGTGATTTTAGGCTTGTTAGAAGATTGCAGATAGTGAGTAGAAGGGTACATTCAGGCTGTTACATTTGATTGGGTAATAGTCAAATCAGGGAAAGACAAGCCTTTAACCCCACAATGGGAAAGTTCCCTTCAGGTGCTGCTTACCACTGAACCAGCTGCACAGACTGCAGAACGGGGATGGGGTCATGCTGGCAGAATCAAAGGGCCTGTGAAAGAACCTAAAGAATGGACCATAGCATCTAAACTGGATGATATCAAACTGACTCCTATACAAGGACCGGGAGGTAATGAACTGAGATAACCCAAAAAATACCAAAAAAAAGTTCCAAGGATCACAGAAAATTGAGAAATAAGGCCAAGTTGCAAGTACTGGTTAGACAAGTTTTAAGAAACCTCCAGTAACCCTCTGGGGAGGGACAGTTCCGCTCCAAGTGGGAAGATCAAAACTGTATTGAGGAGGGGGTCCTAATGTCCTGGCATTAGCGTGTGATTTGTACCAATATAATTATCTTACTTTGTGGATGGGAACTACTAGTATCTGTTGAATGGGAAGTACCTAAGAGACAGTGGAAAAACCACAACACAGAAGTGCAGAAAGTGATTTACCTGGAAAGGAGCCAAAAGAGAGTGACAAGGAGATGGAGGGCAAGACCAGGTTGGAATGTACTTGCTGCCATACCAGACCTTTGTTCTTCATTCCCTTTTTGTCTGTTACTCCTTTTCCATTTTGGAATTCAAGCAAATCCATGTTGGAGATGCTACCAACTGCTTTACTTAGGAAACACCCAAGTTTTTTTTCGCTGCTCACACCCTCATCAGCAGATGCTGTTATGACTCATCCAAATTAGAAACCTGTACACAGAATGGGCAGACGTTCTGGATTGCAGAAAACTTAGGACCAGGTGATATGAGGCTGGGAAGAAGTTGCCCAAAAGGAGAAAGATGGGTATGCTTTCCTAAGGGTGGAATCCAAAACTTAACGTACAACCAAGAGAACAAGTAGTAAGCAGACTGAGAAAGCAAATCTAGCCATCTAACCCAAAAACAAACCCACATGAGGATTTGTATACAAAATTCAAACAACAACTAGAAAATTATATAGAAATCCTGAGGTTAGGAAAAAGTTGTAGACTATGGGGAGAGGATCAGCAAAGGACCAATTAGCAATTGTTACCAGTTGCTGGGTGTGTGTGGGAGCTCTGATGACAGAAGAATGGCCATAGAAAGGTAATAACCTAGGCCAGGTTGAACTTCTCAAATGGAACTGAGCTAACATAAAAGAAAAAAGTGGGCTGAAGTAATAGGCAAGGAATACCTCTGGCATATTGCAAAAAGATTCCTAAATAGAGTAGGACAAACTTCCTGTAAAAGATAAAAAATTTCCAATGGAACTTCCACGTTGTGGATCCCCAAAGGACTCACACAGTATTGAGCTCAAGAGAGAAAAAAGAACTGTAGATATAAAAAAGAAATAGAACTTGTGTAATGATACTAAGAAGAATCCCTATTCAGGGATTTCCAAAACACCAGAATTCTGGGAAAACATAAATCACCAAAGCCACGATTATTGGAAAGCACCGGATGGCCTATTCTGGATATGTGGGAAAAGGGCTTATCCAAAACTCCTTCACCAATGGAAAGGAAGTTGCAGTCTAGGAATTATATTGGCAGGATTTTTCCTTTTACCAAGCTCGGATGGAAATAACCTAGGAGTACCTGTCTGTGATGCTTTAAAAAGAAAGAAAAGGAAACTAATTGGAGAAACTAGACAACACTAGAAGTGGGGTAAAGATGAATGGCCTCCTGAACAAATAATACACAAATATATGGACCAGCCACCTGGGCCCAAGATGGAAGTTGGGGATATCAAATCCCAATTTATATGCTAAACCTTATTATAAGACTCCAAGCACTTGTAAAGATAATACCGAATAAACAGTCCAAGCCCTGGAATTGATAATCAGTAAACAAAGACAAACCAGAAATACAGTATATCAAAATTTATTTGCTTTAGACTATTTGTTAGCAGAAAAGGGAGGTGTTTGTGGAAAATTTAACTCATCTGATTGTTGCCTGAAAATTGATGATAACAGAGATGCAGTTTTGGGTATAGCAAAAGACGTTTGGAAAATAGCTCATGTACCAGTCAAAAAATGGGAATCTGAATTGATAAAGGATGGTGGGAAGGTTTCTTTGGAACTTCCTGGTGGAAAAATATAAGATTCATAATGCTGTGTGATATAACAAGTTTCCTTTTTCTTCCATGTCTTATTTGCTTAATTACTCATGTAGTTCAAAGTGTGCAGGTCATAACAATGCCTACTAACCCCAAAAAGACCATGATGCTAAAGAAGAATGATATAAAAAAAATCTAGAAGCAGGACTCATGATTTATGAAAGGTACCAGTATACAAAGAACATAAAAGCTGAAAATTACAGCTCAAGCCAAATATAGTAAGAAAAAGCAAATGGGGGTTTATTATAAACAGATATGTAACAGTTGGCTTTTGCTACAATTTATTCACTTTTATCAAGAACTGTAATTGCTTGCAAACAGTTTTAAGTTTCAACTGCTCTTAAGGAATAGTATTGTAATTGCTTTTGCAGTGCAGTGTAATGGAGCGGGCAAATGCATGAAGCAAAGCTAGTATAAGAAACAAGCATGCTTGAAAAAGGCACATCACAAGCTATAGCTACTATTGCAAAATGTACATCCAAGATAGCACAGGCAGAGAACAGAATAAAAGGGAAATACCAAGTCTAAAGTGACATCAGAAGACCACCAGAAGACCATCCTAAACTGCCTATGTGATGGATGAGGCAGACCCCCAGACACTGCAACTGTTGACACATGAAATGCTGTAGCAATGTGAGGTGGAGTTGTGATTACCGGTGTCCAAAAAGCTGCAAAGTCATTTGAGGAAGTACAATGCAACTGTAATAGTATAAAGAATTGCTAGCTGGAAAAGTGGGTGTGTCTCTGGCACTGCCAGCACCCAGCACTGTAGCTTTTGTTTTATTGATTGTCCCGCATTATCTTTCATTAAACTCTCAAAATAGAGGAGGGGGCTTCGTTTCTCACGTGCACGGTGGTGGGGGATACTCAGCAGGCACTGTCTCCCCAATGTCCTTTTCCATGGGTGACATCCCAGTGTCTGGGTGGATGCTGGTGTTGACCAGAATGATGGAGCCCTGCTCTGCCGGGATGTCGCTGTCCTCCTCCGGGTAATGGAAAGCCACAAAGAGCTGGTACAGGGATGTGCCCACGGCGGCGCCCAGCAGTGGTGCTACCAGTGGTACCCACCACCACCCATTGCCCCTGCTGAGGACAGGACAGGGTGGGCTGGGGATCATCCCTGCCATCCCCACCTCACCTCCTTCCCTTTACCCACCTGAAGACCTCCGGGCCCCAGCCTGCCAGGTAGATGAAGAGCCGTGGCCCGATGTCCCGCGCAGGGTTCAGGGGACAGCCACAGTTGGCCCCCATGGAGCACTCAATGGAGAGCACCAAGAGAGCCACAACCACTGGTTCAAGGCCCTTGGGGACAGCCTTGTTGCGAGCGTCCATGATGCCCAGGACAACGATTATCAGCACCCCTGTGCCAATCACCTGCAAAGACAACACAGCAGCTCAGCACCGTGGGGCTTGAGGGGGTGGGGGGAGCTGACAGTGGCACCCACCTGGTCCAAGAAGCCATTGGCAACGGAGACATAGTCAGCTGGGTAGGTGACAAAGATGGAGGCAGTTTCTTGGGGGCCAAAGACAGTAAGGGTCCCATTGCTGTAGTGCCAGATGGCGTCTGGGGCAGAGGCAGAGCATGTCCATAAGCCTGGCCACCCCAGCAGAACCATGGAGTTCCCTCACCCCATGCTGCTCCCCCATACCATAGTAAAGGATGTAAACAGCTCCGGCAGATATGAAAGATCCCAAGGTCTGCACAACCACAAAGATGGGAAACTTCCACCAGGGAAACTGCTCTATCAGGCACACAGCTAAGGAGAATGCCGGGTTCATGTGGGCTCCTGCAATGGAATAGGGAGAAGGGCTGAGAGGGGAGGGTCCTGGGGGACTCAGAACCAGGGGATAGCAAGAGCTGGGACCTCTTCCTCTGTCTCACCAGAAATTCCCCCTGCCGTGTAGATGCCTGCCATGACACCCAGGGCACTGCCCAGGTAGCCGGTGAGGAGGTTCCCCTTCGTCTCAAAGAAGGTGACCTTCTGTGCAGCGCTGGCCAGGGTGATTGTCTGGAGAAGAGGGATGTAGCCTCACCTCAGTCCTGGAGGCTTTGTGCTGAGACCCTCCAACTGTTGATACTGCAGGGCAGCAAGGTGAAGGCTATGCTGGTGCTGCCCCCCTGGTTTTTGCTCCCCAATACCTGGACACCAGACAGGGACTGGCAGGAAGGTGGTTACTGCCCTTGCTTGTAGTTTTGATGGCAAAGTCACCAAATTATAAGCAATTAAGTAAACTGCTTTCTGTGGTGAGATGCTGGGGAAGAGGTGCCACAACACAGGCCCAGGGGCACCGTTTGCCTTTGTGGGATGCAGCCCAAATGCTAAAAACAGCACCAACCTTTGCCTGCTCTGAAGCAAGAGGCACACACTGCCCAGCACCACACCCTGATTGTACCAGAGCCATATAGCACAGCGTGGACCATGCTGTGGGAACGGGAACAGGGTCAAAGTGGCAGGACAGGCAGTGCTGAGTTGAGTGTGACACAGCCCCAAACCCCTCCAATCCCAAGGGGCAAGCAGCAGAGCCCTGGGACCCCTGGTGTCTGCCACCACCCCACCACCAGCCCTGTCCCACCCACATGACCCTTCCCCCCCAGCTCCAGCCCACCTCCATACCCTGCTTACCATCATCACAAAGGTGGCCAGCAGCTCAGCCAAGCACTCTCGCACCAGCTGATTCTGGATGCGGAGCAGACCCTTGGCCCTTGTCAGGAAAGACTTGGTGCCCATAGTGCCAGCTGGGCAGGGGCAGCAGTGACAGCAGTGGCAGCAGTTAGAGTAGAGTAGATGTCACATTCACAGCAGGTTTTATGAGCCCCAGAGCCAGGTGGATGATAATGTGCAGACTTTAAACCAATCATGGCTGCACCAAGGGAGACGCCTGGTGGGGACCAGAGTCCTGTGTGGGGCTGGGGACACCTTGTGACAGTGTTGCATGCCAGTAGGGCACCCTGATCCCCAAGTGGCCATGGGGAGCCAAGACCTCCCTCAGGTAAGCAACCACAGGTATTTCCTGGCCAGGAACCCCCTTTATCCCTGCCACATCCCTGCCCAAGCCACAACAGCAGTCAAAAATAAAGAGAGCCTGGAAAGGCCTCTGGGCTGAGCCAGGCCCTCAAGAGTGGCCCAGGTGACGCATTAGCACAGCATTAGGCAGGGAAATGTGAGAGAGAGGTAAGAAGGGAGCAGTGTAGGCACAGGAGCCCAGCAACCACAGGCACCCCTGAGGCAGCCTCCTAGTCATCCTGGGGGACAGCAGGAATCTGCCTCCAATTAATGATATTCCACTCTGAAGAAGCATGGAAGGTCACCGTTTAGCATAAATAGACTTTATTGCTCTGTACACACATACACTTGGCCCCCACAGGGGTCCCTGTGGCTCTGCAGTGCTGCAGAAGGTGGGCAGCCTCCAGTCCAGGCACCACTTCCCAGCAAGATCTGACCCACCTACAACAAAAACAAGTGATGAGAAGAGGCTGCTGCCCACTGCCTGCTCAGACAGGCCTGGCAAGCCCAGGGTGCCCTCAGCCTGCACCTGTCACACATACGGGCTGCTCAGTCAGGACTGCACATAGCTACCAGCTTGAGAACCAGCGTTGGAAGAAGCCCAGCACAGATGAGGAATCACTCAGGCTGGCACCATGAAACTCATCTAGCTGTGACCACGTGGCAGTGAACTGCGCCAGCTCACCTGGGAGGGCAGGGAGAACTCCCTCAGTGGGGCCCCTGTCCACTCCCTGCATCCTCCCCAGACCCCCACTCACGGTCATCCACGTTGACCACCTCCTCCTTCTTCTGCCCATCCTCCTTGGTGGTGGTGATGAAGGCCTGGTCCCCCTTCCAGCGTGTCACTGTTGTCTCCCGGCGGCCCTGGCTGTCCTGCACAGTGCGGCGCTCCTCTACTCCCTGTGCAGAGTGCCCAGCTCTAAGAGACTCCCCTGCCCCAGGGACGGTGTCCCCTGGTCTCCCACAGCCCTGCTGCACCTTCAGGGACACTCACCCCATCAGGAAGAGTCACTTTGGTGACACTGACACTCTGGAAATAAGAGTGGGACTTGGGCTCGTTGGGTCTCAGGACAGCCCCTAGGCCCTCGGAGGAGACCTGGGAGTCTAGGTCTGTGGGGAGATGCAAGCTGGTGGCTGCAGCATGGTGACATGTTCCAGAGGCTGTGGCAGCACAGGGGGGGTGGAGCAGGGAGGGCAGAGGCCCACGAGCCCCTGCTCCCAGCACCCACCTTGGTCTTCCTTGAGGCGAGGAGGAGCCGGGTAAGCATCTTCCAGCTGCAAGAGAAAGTCACAAACCACTGATGACAGTGACGGGAGGCAAAACACAACACTGGGGCAACACTGCAACAACAAAGAGCTGGCTACTGCTGTTGAGCCTGCGGGAGGCAGACCCCAGACCCCTCACTCACCCCTAATAAGGGTCTCCACGGCCGAGCCAGATCGCCGACACCCTCAGAGCTCCCCGGGACCATGCGGGCAGGGGGATTCTCCGGCTGCTTCAGCATCGAGTCCCGCAGCGGTCGACTTGAGCTGCCTTCGCTGGGGCAGGGCAGCGCGGGCTCTAGGCAGCAGAGTCAGTCAGGCCAAGGGGCTCTGAGCGGCCCCAAGAGTCTCGCTCAGCCTTCCCGTACCCACCGAAAGGCTGCTGGGGCTCGGCCCAGAACCGCCCCAAGACACCTAGGAGCTCGCCCATGTCCCGGAATAGCTCCTCGAAGGCGCCGCTGGACAAGCCAGGGGTGAATCTGAAGCCGAAGTCCGGAGGGGGCTGCGACATGGACGGGCCGCCATCCTCCTCCTCCTCGTCCAATGCCGCGCCGCCGAACTGCGGGTCCCGGCGTCTGCAGGAGTGCGGCAGTGAGACACCGGGACAGCCCGTTGCAATCGGAGAAGGTCGGGGCCGGTGGGACAGTTGAGGGTTGAGAGAGGGATGGGGTTTGTGCAGGGGGGGCCGAGGGCGCCCTGGGGATGGGCAGGATCCCGGTTACCCGCACCGTCCCGGGAGCCCGAAGAAGCCACGAAACACGTCGTAGAAGCTCATCCCGCTCCGGGGCCCGCTGGGTCCCGCTGCCCCGGCCCTGCCGCCGCGCCCGGCTCGCCCTGCCGCAAAGCGCAACAGCCGTAAAGCGCCGCCGGGTGTCGCAAAGGCGCGGGGCAGCGGGGCCCGTCCCGTGTCGGGGCCTCCGGGAGCTGCGTGGGCCGGAGCCCTCCCGGTGTGAGCGCCGCAGGCCCGATCGCACGAGCTACACCGGACAGTGTGTGCCAGAGTCCCCTCGTGGGGGCGGGTGCTGCCGGAACCGGCGGGAGAGGGCTGGCAGAGTACTGGGTTCCAACGAGCGGCGCCTGTGCTCCCCCAGCTGAGCCCCATGGGTCTGTCTGAGCCCAGCCGTTCCCCCACCAGGCCTACACAAACCAGGGCTCCAACTTTGCCCCCCACCGCGGCAGGGACCCTCCGGAGCCCCAGTCCCTTACCTTGCAGCGAGGAGGCTGAGAGGGAGCACAGGGTCAAGGGCAGCTCTGTGGCCAATGCAGGGACAGGCGCGGCTTCCTCTGCACTGGTGGTCTCAGTGCCCTCCCCTGCACCTGTGCCCACCCTCCCCTGACTGTCCCAATGACCTTGTGGGGAGGAGGAGGCTGTGGAGAGCACCCCTCAGCCTCCAAAAGGAGGACCAGCAGCACTAGAGCAATGGGGACATAATGCAAAGCTCAGTAGGAGGCAGAAATGAAGGGTGACGGCCTCAGAGAAGGGAGAGATAGGACAGTGGCATTATCCCTGTGCTGGCATCCTGCTGCCCAGTGCTGCAGCTGGGAAAAGGAAAAAATCCACAAAAGGGGGGGATAAAAACACCAGCAAGAAGCTGGGGAGGGGTGGGGGAAGCACTGCTCCCCATGCCCAGGGCTGCCCACCCCCTGCACCAAAAATAGGGAATGAGGCTGAGAAGGTGGAAAAAATACACACATCACTTTGTGATCTTTATTCTCTTCAGTAAATCCCTGCTCAGGGCTGCAGCTGAAGGGATTGGGTGGAACTGAAAAACACAAGATCTGGACTGCATAGAAAAAAACCAAAAAACCCTCAAAAAACCAAACCAAACAAACCCCCACAAAACAAAACAAAGAAAAAAAAAAACCCCAACCCAAAAGCAGAAGATACTTACAGCGTGCAAGCAGGGCAGGACCTGCACTTTGGGCCCATGAGGATGGAGGGACGCAGATGGAAAACATAAAATACCAGGGGGGACCCCTCGGTGGGGTGAGGGAGAAATGAGAGAACTAGAGGACAGCATGGGGTTTTTGTTTTTATATACAAGACACATTTATCCATTAAATTTAGAACACGGTACAAAAAAACCACTTCAACTAATTAATCTTACAATGCTGCTCATATCAATTACTGGTCTTAATCCTAATAATAAGGGGGTTTGCTGTAGGCGACTTGCAGCTTCCACTCCTTTGGATCTGAGAGATTCTGGGGCAGCTGGATGGGAGAGGGGATAGAAAGGAGTAAAAACCAAAAAAGGCCCCTACGGCAAATGGTTCAGATCTGAATGTGGAGAGAGAGGAAAAAAAAAGGAAAAAAAAATACAAATTCTATATTACATACAACAGGAAAGTGGCTGAAGACAGACAACGCAGAGGTGCCTGCGGCCTGCCCTGCAGGGGCCCTGCCAGGGCTGGGGGCCTGGGCACTCCCTGCCACAGGGCTCTCTCCTCCCTGGGATCCTTCCTCATCATCGGGGTCACTGGGATTCTCTTCTGGAAGCAAGAGGTTGCGGGAGGGCCCGGCTTCAGTTGGCACCCCAGCTGTAGCTGTTGTAGGCGGACTTGTTGGCCTGGGATTTCTGGGGGATGGAGCTGCCTTGGCTGCGCTGCCCAGAGCCGCTCTGTGGGAAAGGGGAGAAAGCAAAGTGGGTGGTGAGTGCAGGGGAACCATCCCCAGCCTACTCCAGAGGGCAACACTGGCATGTCTCAGTCCCAGAAGATGGCCCTGGCCAGGAACTCTGGGCCACAGCTCCTTGGCAGCTGCCAATCTGCCTCAGCTCAGCTGAGCTCTCTAGTACTGGAGCAAGGGCTGCCTCCAGCACCTCACAGCTGCACCATCTGTGCCCCTGCACCCTCCCTCAGCTCCACACCTTGCTCCAGGCCAGCAGTGCACAGGGTTGTGGGCAGCTTCTGCCAGCTGCTGAGCAGCAGGGAGAGGGGAGACAGGGAAGGGTCGGTGTGGGTTGTGTCTGCACGCGGATGTGTGTGTGTATGCACATACTGACTGAGGGCCTCTCTTCTTGCCTCGTGGGACCATGGGGAAGAAGGAAGGGGCTATGTGATCCTGGGGAGCCTCAGGGGCAGGGGCAGAGCCCAGGGCAAGTGCAATGCATTTTCAGAGAGTTCATTACCTGATCTTCCTGCTGGCGTTGGCAGCACAGTATCATCTGCAAATATGGAAGCTGTTGCAGTACCAGGATATGTAAAATAAAGGGACAAACTATGACAATAGAAATCCATGGTTAGACCTGAAAGCTCCTGCAGGGTCCGTGGCTATGGCAAGTAAACCCTTTGGGGCTGGCCTGTGGAGTTGCCTCTCTGAGGATGGGGAAAGTTGGGGTGCCCCAGATGTGTCTGTGCGAGGGAGCACTACCTGGCCCTATCTGGTGCAGCCCAGCAGCAGGGGGGTTGTGCTGAGTACCCACCCTGGCAGAGCGCACCCCAGGCCTTCCTTCTCACCTCATCCTCTTACCAGCTCTGTGTGTATGTGCAGGTGTGAGCGTGTGCATGTCACTGCGTGTGTCCGCCGCAGAGCATGAGGGAGGCAGGGAGGGAGAGAGGGATCAGGGAAGTAAAGAGGGAACAAGAACCCTAGGAGATACCCCAGCAAGGGGCTGAGGTGCCAGGGGCATTGCTTACCTGCCCGTCCTGCTGCAGGTGGTGGTGGAGGATCTGCGAGTGAGGCTGCTGATGCGGGGTCAGGATGTGCATGAAAGGGGTGGGGGGATATGCCGCTGCTGTTGCAGGGTTGATAGGGCCGCCGCTGCCCAGAGCCGAAGGCAGGTTGAAGGAAGCTGCTGGGGTTCCAGTGTGAAATCCCTGCTTCTCGAAGGATTGCTAAAAGGAGATGCCAATGACAGAATAAAGGCTGGGAGCCAAGATGGCAGTGGGCCCCCTCCCCTATCTCTACATCACAGGCCCAGAGTCAGCATATGGTACAGTGAAGAGATGAGAGTCTCTTCCTGTGGCTCTTTCTGGGCTTGGAATTCCTGAAAGCTAGGAAAGATCATGCATTTCCCTTCTCCTTGGGTGACTGATCCAAGAGGAAGAGACCTCACTGCTCAGGGAAGCTGTCTCAGAGCTCGGCTTCTTGTCCCCAGCAATGCAGGAAGAACTCACAGAACTAACCTGAGTTTTGGAGTAGACAGAGCCCGAGATGTCTGGCACACCTGTATTACTGGATGTCACTGATACACCTGGGGAGAAGGGAGAGGTGGGTGTTAGGCAGTAGCCAGTGTGTCAACAGTAGCTGCTTGCTGCTAACACCAGCAGCATCTGGTGGAGAGCTCCAGTGGTCAGAGATCTGCAGACAGACCAGCTTGGGCAGCCAGGCCCTGGCACGACCACATGCAAAGCATCCATGTAAGTTATTTTGCTCTGGACACAGTGTTTCAAAATGCGTGCAGAAACCAGCTGAAGGGCTGGCTGTCACCCAGAGAAACACAAGGAAAACAGCAGGTCTGAGGAGAGCTGGGGAAAGAAATGGACAGACAAACCCCACAGCATGTGGCACAGCAGCAAGAACAGCTCAAAAGCTCCTTGGGTGTATAACAGGCAATTGCATGTAAAGGTAATTCAGCTGTGGGCTAGGATGGCTGGTACAGTGATTGACAACACAAGCCCCATGGGATGTTGGCTGTCCATAAAAGATGGTGGCCCAGAGGACACCTCAGCCATGACTTAATGGCTGGAAAATGTGCTGCAATGAAAGCAGTTTGAAGTACTCAGCACCAAGTGACCTGGTATAAAGCTGAAATACCTTCACAAAGAGAAAATACTATCTTGAAGGGCTCTAATGCAGTGAAAAATGTGACTAAAGGAATTTAAAGACTGGAAGAGCATGCAAGAAGACTGAAAGCCCTGCCTAAGTCAGCTAGACATCAACCAAGTACCAAGACAGGCTGGCAGGTTCATGACCTCTCGCATCTTTGAATTAAGGACACTTCCCTAGAAGGTGTCTGCCAAACACTACTGGGAAAGGAGTTTAAATCCAGAATAATTGCTGTTTGCTGTTTTGCTAATCACACACAAGCAGTTAAAAAAACCAACAAACCAAACAATTCAGCATCTTAAGCTTCTGATAGTGGCCCAAGGGCTGACACAGCTGACTGCAGGGCACAGAGGATGGCATGAAGTGATCTATAACCCTCAAACCTGCTCCAAACCTGCAAGCAGAACAATCCTGGGCCTTTCTAAAGGTAATTAAACTACTTGGGAGCAGCACCCCTGGCATTTTTTTCTATTACTGCTGTAAGAGAGCAGTCCCTATCACAGCCAGTAAAACTGAAAGCAAGCCCTGTTGCTGTGGAAAATGCTCTTGTGGTTGTCTTACCAGTGCTGTATCCATGAGAGCCATAGCCACTGGGCTGCTGGAAAGGGGTTGCTGATGCATTGACGCTGACATTCACACCATGCTGCTTGGAAGAGGTAGGAGCAACCTACAGAACATAAGAGGAACAGAGTGAGAAGAGGCTTTGCTGTGCCACACTTCTGACCAAATCCCACACCTTGCCTCTGGGAAACTCACAGGGAACACGGCGGGCCCATACTGGAAGGTGCTGGGGAGCCCTGGTACCCCTGTGTAGTAGGGCAGACTGGTGTAACTGTAGCCAGGAGGCAGCGCCGGGTTCAGGAACGTCTGCTGCGTGGTGTGGTGAGTCTGGGTCTGGCTCTGCTGAGGCTGTGCCAGAGTTGTTGCAGGAGCAGGGGAAGAGGCATCACCACGGCCAAATTTTGTTAAGTCACCTGAAATAGAGGAAGTTAGAGTGAAGAACAGATGCTAGATCCTGGCCCATTCCAACTCAGCCCAAAGGTGATCCAGTCTTTCCATAAATAGTGACTTCAATTACCCCTCCCTCACCCACGACCTCCTGCCAGCGCCAAGGAATGTGGCCCTCAGACCTTTGCACACTGATAAGGTGAACCTGTTAATTGCTAATTGGCCCTAACAGGTGCAAAACAGAGGCAAAGGGAAGGCACAGTAGCTAAGCCCACAGTCTGGCACTAGATAAACCTGCTAGCAGAGCCTGATGCTAGAGATGTCCCTCATCTCTCTCTATGCACCACCAGGAGGACTGAACACAACCCAGATCCTTGCCTGGCCTGTGCAGGGCTTGGCTGCAGGGCTGGGCAAAGCTCCCTATGCTGATCTTGATGAGCACCTGCTTGGCTCTTCCATGAAAACACTCTCCAACTCACAGCTCACATAGGGACATGCTCTGAGCTTGGCATTTCAGCCTCAGCTGGGCAAAAGCACTTCCACACAAACCAGTTCCTGCCAAAGCTGAGGAGAAGTGGTGCTGGAAAAAGAGCAAACCTTCGAGTGTGGCAGTTCCTAAAAAGCATGTGGAAGCTCAGCACAGTCATTGCCCACTGAGGATTGGCAGTACATTAATGCACTTACCAAGGTCAATGAGAGGTCATACACCCACTGCGTACTTGGGTTGAGTTTGACAGGTCCCAGATTTCTCACTTGATTTCTCCATGAGATTGTCCCATAGAAAAAAAAATGTAATTTCTCCATATTTTGTGTTTCTTACTATTTTTACTCAAGAGTGCTTGAGAAGCACTGCTTACCACCTGCCTCACAACCACCTGGAAAAGCAGTCTCCCAGTTGCAGGCCTTGCAGAATCTTTCAGTGCTTCCTCACTCCCTTTCCAACTACCCCATTAACTCCTACTCTGCCCACCTCTTCCCACTATCAGACCTTGACACAACCAGATGCTCAAAGGGAAGGCAAGAATTTAGGTGTGAGAAGTATGCTCCAAACCAAAAGCAGTGCAGGAGGCACAGTGCAGATGCAGATGTAGCTCCAGTGGACAAAGACATGGGACACTAGTAGAAGCAGCACAAACCCTGATGGGATGGGAATCAGAGCAGTCTTTTTCCCTACCGGAGTATGGATTGCTGCTCAGGCTGCCATCTCTTCCAGTCAGAGGTGTGGTGGGTGTAGGGAATGGGATGCTGTAGTAATCCTGATTAATAGAAACAAAAGAAGACATTTTATCAGCTCTTTCCAAAGTGCAAAGCAGTATCTTTTGTGAGAGAGGAATTTCTGTACTATAACTATGTAACTATATGTCCAAGTACTGCAGTTCAACCAGCCACATCCAGGCTGATCAGGACCTACAGCAGCTCCATGTTTTTGTAGCATGTATCATCCCCCTCATCTGGCTATTAGAAGAACCAGATATGGTCTACTGATATGCAGTTCTTAAACTGCCTGGACTTTCTCCCCTGCTTTACAAGAAAATGGACATGTCTTGTCGGTAAATAAAGCCCATGCTCGTCAGGTATTTAGTCACTGGCTCTGTCATGGATCAGAGGTGAATCTCTATTAACAGCCCTGCTGTTGTAACTTATGGTCCCTGGCTCCACAAGGAATACTGCTGTATGAGTAACTCATGCTGCCAACTCCCCACATGCCAAGTAGCAACTGATTAGCTCCTCACTGCTGCTTCTCACAGCTCTTCAGGACTGCTCACAGCTCAGCTGTCTCTATCCAAGCAGCACCAGTGGCATGTCCTTGTCATTCTGCAGTACTCACCAATGGGAATCTCGTCTGGAGCATTTGTAAGTCATCATATCCATACACCTGTGGCTAGAAAAAGAGCCAGAGATGGCATTAGGGACATGGACTACATAAGGACACCTAATTTTGGATTAAACACTTAGATAAACATGAGAGAAAGCCAGAAGTAGTCAGTCAACAGCCACATGAGCCACCGAGTGCAGGCAGCCACAGCCTCTACACAGGTTGCTGCCAGAAGTTTCTGTGAATTGCTCAAAGGAAAGTGCTCCAGACCATAAAGCCACTCAACAGTTTTTCTCTGGAAATTATCCCAAAACTGAAATCTGTCCTCACCTTTAGGAGAGGGTGTGACACACACCCCATGACTTTGTGGCCATTTCTACCCCTGCCCTTACTGTTTGCCCTTTGTCACATCACGTTTCTAACACAGCTCTGTGCTTTCACACACTGTGCTCTGCCCAAGGGCTCTTCAAAGGCTGGAGACGCTGCAGAGAACAAGCATTTAGACTTTGCTCTGGGGTGATCACAACACACATTTACCCCCACAGGCACGTGGAAATCACGATAAAAACAGCAGGTCCAAACTCTGCCTGTCCAAGGCAGCCTTGCTGGGCTATGTCACAGTCTTTCATTTCCCCACTATGCTACATCCCTCCCTGCTGCAGAGCAAATTGGGAGGTACCTGGTGGCATGACACCACTGCAAAGTCCCACTCACCGGGTAGGCATGTAGCAACCCTGGAGCCATGATGTATGGATTAGGCAACAACGGTGGGACTCCAGGAGGGAGATTGGGAGGGGCTTTTCCTGAAAAAGGAAGAGAAAGGAAAAATTCCACAGTGAAGCAAACAGCAGAAGCTCGCTCTCTTAGCCCTCACACCTTTTCTGGTACAGCAGTATCCAGGAAAGTACCTGATGTGGTTGCAACAGAGCTGCGAGTCGAGGCCGTCACTGTGGAGTTGCTGCTGAGGCTGAGGCCCAGACTGCTGACACTGCTGAGGCTGGATGACACGCTGACAACTGGTGGGGCAGCTGACACTGTGCTGGAGGAGGTGGAGAAAGTACTAGCAGAAGAATGGAGGCTTGCTTCACTCTCCACACTTGTATGCTAAGGAAGGAAGGGAGGAGAGTCAGGGGATCAGGCAGATAGAACCAAGTGCGCAGGTACCATAGGACACTCTTTATGCAGAACATTATGCAGCTCTGTCTGCATCTGGATGTTTCTGCAGTGAGCCTGGCCTAAGTCCAAAGTCCTGATAGCAGCCAGTCCCTAATGCCTACAAACCTCCCTTGTGGTTACATCCCAACACATCTGATGCATCTGATGAGCAGACTGGGGCTTGACACATCATTTGCAGCAGGATGATTTATTCTGCTGCAGAAGCTGATACCCAGGAACTGTACTGCAAGAGCTGCAGCAGTAGAGATATTTGGTTCCACTGCATCAGCTACTAGTTTGCTCTGACAAGTGGCTATGACTCTGCAGCACCTTCAAGGGCTACGACAGGCTCAAAAGAAGGCACTGCTCAGTCAGAAACAGGCAGGGTGTCAACAGCCTGAAGCCACAGGTACACAGACAGTTCTGACATAACTCCCTGCTGTCTCTCTCCACACAGTATCTGAACTCCAGCAGGATAGCCAGGAGCCTGGCAGCTCCTGTCACAACCGTAGCCCTAAGGTCAGGCACCCCAGCAGACCCTGTCAAGCTGAGCAGAAATGGGGTACACAGTGCAAAGAGCATATCCAGACTCACCAGAAGAGTTGAAGTTGATGTTCGTCCAGAGGATGTGGATGAGGACAGACTGTTCTGCTGGGTGGGTAATGCACTGACGGAAGAGAAATAAAATGTCAGACCAAGGTGAGAAAGTCAACACTGGTAGCACCATTCCATTTCCCATCTGCTCAAATGAGATGACTCATCTTAGTCTTCCTCATTGCATGAAACAGACTGATGGCTCCTATAGATTCCTGCTTCTAGTTCTGCTTCTTCAGAAATCCACCCCCCTCTTCTCTCTCACCTGCTGAGCTGGGCAGTGGATGTACTGGGGAGCTCCTCGCTGTGGCTCAGGCTGCTCAGAGCTGTTGAGTGTTGGCTGGCTGTTGTCAGCAAGGACGATGCAGACACCCCATCATTGAGAGGTGCAATACTGGGAGCAGAGGGGGAGTCAGATTTCACTGCAGGGCCTGTAGCACCTGAGAACAAAAGCTTTGGGTTAAGGGCAGCCACTGGCATCTTCCAGAGGGTAACACAAGGGCAAGGATCAGCAATGTTCAGCTAGAGGATCTGGGAGATCTGGGGCTTCCCTCAGTGCTGCCAAACAGTTATACACTTATGATTGTGTTTATGTCTCACTTTACCCCAACACTACCACTGGTTCTGCAAAGAGCTTCAAGATCTGCAGATGAAGTACTTTCCACACACAGAGCAGAGTAAATTATTGTCATAGGTGACCCTTCAAGGATCTCTAGGATCCATCAGAAAGCTGAACGTTTCAAGGCAAGCAAATAATCTGAAGGGCAGCAGTTAGTCCAGCAAGGAAAGGACTTACTACCAGCACAGATAAAGCTTCTCATTCTAAGCAGAGAACACAAGCATAAGAGATACAGGACACCCACTGTACTGGCAAGACACTTACCTTCAACAGCCTGTGTGGTTTGTAATGGCGTGGGTTGTACAGAACTGAAACCATTCTGAGGAAGAAGAAAAAAAAGGAGAACTGGGCATTATAGCTGTGCATTTCCAGAGGCAGAGCTAGTGTCACCTCTCTCCCACACTCCTTTCCACAGTTATGACATGGTCCTGCTACCAGTATGTGTCACCAGACTGCATCTGGGTCAGCCCAAAGGTCTTGCCCTATGCCAACATGGTCCCCAAGTGTATATAAGAGAAATCAGTGCAAGAAGTTTCTCTGCTGCTGGTAGTTAGATTTGGGAATTTAGTTACCTAGAAGGGATCACACCCTGGGCAAAACTTATAGCATAGAGGGAACAAACCTGAGGTCCTGGAATGTAGAGTGCTGGGAAGAAAATCCCAGATTAAGCAAGATCTCAGACATGTAAGGTCAAAGCCTTGCCCAGAAGCTGTGATTGGCTATTTCGCCCCAGGTAACCCTAGCTATTGTGAAACCCATCCCAGCTCTGGGTCTCTGGATTGCTGCTTCAGACCATGCAGTCTCCATGAACATTAAAGATCCATCTTAAGCACTCCATCACACCTATCCTGTTATTACAGCCATGCAGCCTGGCTGGACTGGACTCTGGGTCACAAGGAACCGACCGTGATAGTTAGGCTGCCTCAATATTCTCAATCCAAGTTCATTAACCAAACCTGATGTTACTGAACTGATGTGCAGCATACAAGAACCAAATCCTTAACACAAAACAAAACTCTTTGTCTACACACCCCTCTCTAGCAGGGTAACTGTACATGATACAACACACGCCCTGCAATCACCTTGACTGTGTTAACCTCAGTGGTCCAGGCCCAGGCACAAAACACAGCAGCCAGAAGAGAGCTCTCATTAGAGCCCACAAGCCACTCAGTGAGGCTGGCAGACCACAGAACCATTTGATAAGCCATTCAGTTTCCCCCAAGACACTTCACAAATGAGGCTTGCTCGTTGTTCTCTTACCTTAGCCTGGGTCAGATCTTTCTGGGGCGAGGAGGAGATAGAATTTGGGTATCGCCTCGTCTGTGTGGATCTCTGTTCGTACAGTGGTCCCTGAGCACTGTTCTGGGAGGTAAATGTTGCTGTCTGTATTGTGCCACTCTGGTAACCAGACTCCTGGCTTTGATTGGACGAAATTGTGGATGAAGATTCACTACAAAAGGGGAAAAAAAAGTGTTCCTCCAGTTTCCTCCAAAACAGCCCTCCTGTATGCTGACCCATACTGGGCTCCTCACTTCAAACACTCAAGATAAAAAGCTCCAAGCATCAGTATAAAGGCACCACATGAAGCAGCCAGGCCAAGAAACATGTCCAGAGAGTAGGGCTAGCCCAGCCAGGGACATCTAGCCGCAGCCTTGCCTCACACACTGCTGTGCCTTAGGCAACGCTTCATGAGCTGCCACCACTCAGATCCCAGTACTCAAGGGACTGGCCAGTTACTAAGGGTCAGCACAACAGAAGACAAATGCACCATCACCATAGATACACCTACCACACTGTGTTCCTGTTTTCCAGGCAAAAAAGAAGGACAATGCACTCATAATCTGTTCACCAGAAACATGGAACAGTTGTGTTGGGGATTCCCACCCCGTGTTTTTAACAACACAGTTTAAGGGCAGCAGGAAAGCTGCTTTCTGTGCAAGTACCAAAGGCCAAACAGCCCCAGAGCTGTCTGATGAGTCTGCTGGCAACTTGTGCTTTGCTGTTGCATACATTGTCCCCCCTTTGTGACCAAAGCAGAGTCAGAAAGGGTCTACTAGTATGCACGACAATTCAAATCCACAGATCAGCGAACTTTCAAAGTTGGCTGCTTGGATTCATAGGTTCCTGGTCCTCACCTGGCTGAGCTGGTGTAGAGACTGCTCTGAGACTGGCTAACAGAGGCGCTGGTTGTGGGCGTTGATTCGTACTCGGCAAGAACAGGCTCTGAACCAAACTGTAACGCCCCAAACTGCAGGTTTAGCCCTGAGATATCCGACGAGCCAGGCATTTCCACTGCAAGTGCAGGAATCTGCAAGGATGGAACAACAGAATGGGTCAACCATTCCCGGTGATTAGCCCAGAGAATGACCTTAATACCCACCCATATTTCCCAGCACACAACGGCAGTTACAGGCTTGCAGCCTCTGAATTATACTGTTCAACTCAGTCAGACACACAATTCTATTATCCCTACACTTAATGCTAGCAACAGGAAGGCTAAGCCCAGACCTCCCCTCAGCAACCCAAAAGGCTGTTTCTGCAGCTCCAGTACAATTTGATGCCTCCTTCCCCACCACTGGTCTGCACCTTTGATGTTAACGATGCTTTTTTCTTTTGCTGCTTGAGCTTCTGCTGCGCTGGCTGGGGACTGGAGGACTGGTTGTCTGAGGATCCTGGGGACATCTGGGGAACTGGATTGGTTTTGCTGGGCAGTGGTGAGGATGGGGGTGCTGGCGTGGTTGTGGAGGCAGTCACCACAGGCTGTTTCTCCTGCATGAAGACTTCTATCATGGTTGAAGTTGATGTGAAGCCCTGACGCTTGGTGAAGGGACTATGCACAGAAGAATCTGTTGGGTTCTTGAGATCTATGGGACAAGACAGAGGTGAGTTAGCAGTGTTTGTTTCCTTAAAAATAAATCAAACTCTTATGAAGTAAAGTAAGTCCTTTTCTTCTGTGTTTCATCCTGAAGCCTGTTAGAGAGCAAAGAACTTAAGCATCTATGCTCCAAGCCTCATGCTCTCACCACCATGAATGCCAAGCCTCTTTAAGCCCTTCTTGCCTCAGTTGCTTCCACCATCCCTACAGGACAAAGCCAACTTGCACAGCAGAAGTTCTTCATTCTCCAAGAAAAGCTGGACTCCAGAATCCCTTGTGTGGTGACACTGGATGTCACAGTCCAGTAGGCCCACTTCTTTCCCCTCTCTGTTAACATTCCTGCTCTTCATTGCTTTCTCCTTCCTCTGCTATCTCCAAGCAACATCATTGCTTGGGGCTACCTACCCTCAGGTCTTTGCATCACTTTCCTCCTCTGACTAAGCCTTTCCACAGTTTATTCAAAATCAACTCCTATTCCCTGTGACTCTCCTCTGAGGTTTCTTGTCTGACAAGATCAGAAGCTGCCAACAGTCATTGTCACTAGGACAGGGCTCAATTTTTCTTCAGAGCCATTTCTCTGTAACAAGCACAAGCTGAAGGAAATTACACTAGCACTCAATCATAGCAAAACTCAGCTTCTCACCTGAAAATAGCCTCTCAATCCCTGTTTATTCTTTCATGTCAGCCAAGAGATAGAGTTACTTCTTAGCACTTAAGAGGAAATCTCCTTAAAATTCCCTTAAAAGATAACGGGATTTCAGCAGGGAGAGGAGACTGACAAGAGTTCATGTTTGGGAGTTATTATCCAAAGGTGCCTTTTCTGGCTTTACACTGGGAAGTAGTTCTGCACACTCTGAGAGGCTCAGGAATGCCAGATCCCTGCCCCTGAAACTGTCTGGAATGACAGATTCAACTGTTCCAAGTACAAAAGGAACAGGGAGAGATTAACACACACTATTACATTTTAGTCTCACCCACAGCTCTCAATTTTTCCAGCTCAGTTAAATTGGTTGTGAACTTGAGAACAGATCCTCTGCTGAATCCCTCCCACCACTGCTCACAGTGTGCCTCTGCAGTTCTGGGGGAACATGTTTCCTCCCCTGGGGGAGCCGCGCCGCTTTTCCTTACCGTACTGCACCAGAGACGAGGTCTGTGTGGTGGATCCCATGTCCCAGGAAGCAGCAGTGGTGCTCCCAGCAGTCTGGGTGTGCTGAGCTGCCAGCTGAGCCAGAGCCTGGGCTGTCTTGAACTGCTCCAGGAACTGTGACCCTGTAGTACTGCTGCCTTTGGCCTCCCCGACATCTCCAAACCCTTTCCCCAACATGCTCACCTGCAATTTCAGCAAGGAGATAAAGTCAATGTCTCCTATGGCTTGGAACTTGGCTCATAGGATAGGTACATCTCTGAACATAAGCCCAAACACACTGCTGCTTCTCACTGGGTGCCTCAGCTCAACACTCTTGAGCTCCAAATGCACACACACTGCTGGCAGGAAGGGCTCATGTTTCTTTCTCAGCCTCCATTGTGTGTGAACACAGGTATGCTCATCTCTTGCCCAATCCATGCCATGGTACAGTGTCACAGAGGGTTACTAAGGAAGTCAACAGACAGGATCTTAAAAAATGTACTAAATTATTATCGTGCATTCAGTTGCACCAAAAGAGAAACACCAGGAGATCTTGGCTTTATAGTTAATGTGGTTTTGAAAATCTTTCCTCAACTATCTCTCCATTACTCTTTGTTAAGTTAACAATTTTTCTTTCTTTTTGCCAAAGTTACACAAGGCAGCATCTACCCAGGTCTATACACTGACTCTGACTCAATGTCTCTTCCCTTCTCCTGTGAATGGATGCCAGCATTCCATCTCACACCAGTTCCCAACCAGTTCTGTTTCTCCAATTGTTGGAATTGCAAGCCCTGGACCAAAAGAGCCTTTCCTTTAAGCAGGAATGAAGTATGTGTTGCAAATCTGACAAGGGCAGCAGGGGAGGAATTATCATAATTATTTCAAACTGAGCAATGAACTTCAGGCCACTGCCTTTAAAGCAGACTAGCAAATTATTTGGCTCTACCAGCTGCAAGCAGCGAGCATCAGGACTGTATTTCCTATATTACCCAAACAGACAGAAAAACAGGGCATAAGCAACCTCAGCCAAACACCCACTGGCAAGAGACCAGCATTTCCTTACCATGCTATGGTGAGAGAAGGAATTTCCAGAGGCAGGCTGGGATAGAGCACTCTGCTTGGAATTGCTGAACACCAGCGGCTGCGCCAGGGAAGGAGTCTGGGATGACTCCAGGTTTGTTGACTCATTCTCCATAGAAGAGGGTGTCTTTCCTAGCAGGACTGCGAGATCAATTCTGGGTAGACAAAGACCCACTGAGGTTACCAGAAGCTCCCACTTCTATTGGAACAGTATTCCCCCTCCAGCCTCACAGCTTTTACTGTACAAATTGAAGGAATCTGCAGAATAGTAACTCAACTGCCAGTAGCAACCTTAAAAAGACAGACTGACCAAGCAAGACCCTGCATGGCCTTTGATTTTTAACTCACGCTTTACATTAATTTAACACAGCAAAATGCCCTCCAACCTGAAGAACAAGCAACAGAGCCCAGGAAAGCCTAGAAAATTCTAATCCAGGATTAGGACCCAAAAATTCTGAAGTCAACTCTCTACCACTGAAATCCACCTCATCTCATCCAGAGCTGCTTCATTTTAGCTAGCTAGTAAGGTTTAGTTCAAGATGGCAAATTGCTCCAGAACTCATGTGCTACTTTTCCCAGGTAAAGAGCACCACCATGGGCTCTCACCTTTGTCCAGCTGTGATTGTCACATTTTCGGCAGGCAGAGGCACTGAAGACACATTGGAGGCTGTGAAGATCTTTGTCTCTGACAGCTGAAAGATAAAAAGGAAAAAAGAATCCAAAAGTGAAAACACCTCATAACAGTCCCTATGATGCAAAGCACTTGAATGTTTGAGACAAACAGCCATAGAAAAACTCAAGAAATTCAAATGCTTAGACTGAAACTTCTCTAGCATTTGGTTCCTATCAGAATCAGCTTCTATTTAATTTGTGTCTTCTCAGGCAACCACACAAATCACCTGTCAGTGGAAAAATAAAAACCTCTCAAATCCTTCTACAAATTTACCATAGTCCACAAATCATCTAGGGCTGCTCTAGGACCTTGGGCTGTTGCTATAAGCCAATGCCATGCAGCAGAGACCTGCACAGGTAGGTGCAAGCACTGGTAGTGAAGTCAAAGAAAAACTCTGGATCCATAGCTAAGCTTTTCCATCCAAATCACAAGGACCAGCAGAGGCACATTATGTGCATGAAACCATGAAACTGCTGCTGGTATGATCAAAAGCAAACCTTCCCCAACTGCCACTACAGCAGAGGAGTGGAGCAAGAGTCCTGTGTGGAGTCAGGCCAGTTTTAGGAAGAATTTCATCTTGCAGTTACAGGAAATGAGAGGACCAGCCTCAATGCCCCAGTAGATCTCTTCCTTTCTTGGGGTTCTATGACAAGCTCTATAACACATATCCTGTAGAAGATGCAACAAACTTATTCATGATAGTTCCTGGAGCTGGGAGCCTGGGGTTCTGTCAACAGTTTGGGGAGGATGGGCTTTGAGCTCCCTTAGCAGCTCTGTGTGTACAGACAGGACAGCAGCCTGCTGGCAGATGCAGAGAGGAGATGGGTTCAGAAAATACCTACATCTTCATTCCAGTCCTCCGTGCCCCATTCTTCTGTCGCTGCCCTCCATGCACCTATATAAGGACAACAAAAGGTACAGAAGTTATGCATGCATCAAAGCTCTACCTCCAACAGCTGGGGGAGCACTGGGGAGCTTTGCAGGCAGCCAGGAGGAATTCTATTTGCCAATTAGACAAAGTACAGCAGTCAACCTCAACCCATGGCTTTATGATCAAGGTACTGTGATGGGATTGCCTCTGCCTTGCTGGTGCAGGCTGGGATGAAAAAGAGGGACTGGTGGGCTGGCAGATAGGGCAGTGCAAACCCTCCCAACACCCAAAAGGGGAGCTGAGCTTTGCAAGGAAGTCCCAGCATCGTCCCCAGCCTCCTTGTGCCATTTCCCTGGCTTCCCCTTGTACTGCAGTAGCTGTAGGTTTGTGCACCTGCCAAGCACTCAGTGTTACCCCAGCAGCTCAGACAGAGCACCTCTCTCATAGGCTTTCTGCCAGTTCTGGCACAGGATCTCACCATCCAGGTAAACCTCAAGTTTCTATAAAACTTAAGGATAACTGAGTCATTCCCATGATTCATCTTCCCCNCTCCCCCCCCAAAAAAAAAAAAAAAAAAGGTCTTGAAACCTCAGCGCTCCAGAACCTCCTCTACTCAAGCAAATAGGATTCAGAACAGAAAATGTATGGGACTAAGCAATTCCTGCATTTTCTGCAATCAGTTTCAGAGATAGCTTCAAAGTGTTCAGCTTAAAGTACCAGGAAGAAAAGCAGGAAACCTCAGCTGCAATCCAACACAATGCAATTTAAGCGAGCAAACATTTCCCAGAAAAGTAAGAGTTTTGCCTGGCTGAATTTTCAACTTGTTCCAATCCTCACTTCCATCAGTTTAAGCTCTGTACTTTGAATATTATGTGGCAGTTTTAGACTCCATTTAACAAATAAAATTTGGTTTGGGAAGAGAGTAGGAGCTTTCACATCCCCAAAAATCTCAGAGCATAAAGCCTGTCTCGTTTTGTGCAGTTTGTTTTCAGTCCACACAAACCAGATCAAGAAAATATGAGAACACCAACAGGGTTAATGCTGAAGACACTTACTGGACAGAACAAGTTGGTATCAGCCATTTTACAGCACAAAACAAAGCATGTGGGGAAGGAGAACATTCTGAGCTCTTCTGCCAGACACAGATCTCCCTATATAGATTTCACTTGTATATTTAAACAACGACTTGTCTAGACTTGGGGGATTTAGTGCATTAAATAAGTATCAGTGAATTATTGTTTTTCATTGCTTTTTTGTCTTGCTTGATGATTTGAGCTACTTCAAGAAGCCTCTCAGGGTTTACTTTGTTATATATTCAAGTTTGAAATACAGATATTAATACAACACTTGCCAGAGTACCAGGAGTCTTAAGGCACACTATCCCTTTCTCCACAGCCAGAATGATCAACACATTCAATGCAAAACACATCCGAAGTTTAGAAACCTAAATTCCCCTAAAAATCCTTACATTTTTGGTGCCCTCACAGCAGTAGCAAGAAGGCTGCTTTCCAAATTTTCATGGATCATCAGAAAGATTCTAGCCCAAGCCTTACCCAACAGGTGAAATAGGAGCTGGATGTACCTGATGCAGCTGGCCCAGAGAGCAGGAAGACAGAAGAGTTGCCCCAAGAAGAGTTTGTGTATGCAGGAACATAGCATGAGGCTCTTAAGTCTTGTTTGATTGGGAAAAATAAGAAGGAAAGAAAAGCAGCACTAAAAGCAGAAGGAAACCCTGCAGATGAAGAACAGTCATTGACAGGGCTTTCTCATGAAGTCTACACCTCAAATGCTGGACATTGACTCAGCATGGCTCAAACTCCCCACACACAATGGGGCACGTGGACAATCAAAGACCTGTGATGTATAACCAGGTATTCACGAGGAACACTCCAGAAAGCTCCCAACTAGCACATCATGGGAAGTTTTTTTTAAAGAAACCAACTGTATCACTCTCCATTGAGCTCTTCTGAAGGGGAGACCTGCAACACAGGCCTGAGCCTTCTAACACCATTTCAGAAGGGTGTTCTTCTGAACAGCAAGCCTTCCCCTCTGCTTTCAGAAAGCCCTTCAAAAAGCTGCAGGTCTTTAAGCTCCTCAAACCAAGAAAAAGAGGAAAAAATAAAATAAAGCAAACAATATGTGTAAATATGAATGTGGTGAAGGAAAAAAAAAATCCCATTGTGTCTCCAAGTTTTTCAAACTCCTCCCCAAATACACTGTCTCTTCACTTTAAACTGGGAGATAACCACCCAGCTTGCTCCTCCCACAGGCCAGCAGGCGATCAGCTGCCTCTGAAGAACTGGATCCAGGCTTGTCACCCTGCACTAGGAAGGCAAAAGACCCAAAGGCCCCCACTCTGCACCTCGAAGGAATGTTAATCCAAACAAAGCCAAAGGGCAGCAAAATCACAATGGCAGTACTGGAGCAGATGGCCTTGTGCTGCCTGTGCTAGTTAAAGATTAACCCTGAGGTGAGAACCAGGAAATGCTCCAATACAACATAAGCACTCCGTGTATGTCTGCCTGCTTTTGGACCCTTGCACGAGAGACTCCTCAGCCTCAACACATCTCCTCCTGCCCTGACCTTCAAGAGTCAAATTGCAAGTTCTTCTGGAAGATCCCTTAGCCTCAACTTCAAAACCACATGTTAGATAGAAGAGGCATTCAAACAGGATGTTGGCCTTACTACGGACACCAGTGGAATTCTATAGAGTCAAGGCAAACTGCATCATCTCACAGACATCTCTTGGCTTCATAAAGATAAGGGTATAAGAGCAATAAATAAAGTGGCCAGGCACAGAGAAGCTTTGCCACCAAGTATCACTGTCATCTCAAAATCCACCATCATCTTCAACTGCAGGGTGGTGAAGGGCAGCCAGGCAGCCTGAGCATGCCAGAGCAGCCTTTGGGCACTGCTCACCCAGAAGCAGCCACAAAGCAGAGGCAAAGCACAGAGAAAGTTCAGCCAGACCAACTGCCCTTGCAGCAGTGTTGTGACCCTAGGCAGGAACAGCTGGGAGGCCAGCAGAATGGCACAGGGACAACAGCAAGTCACAGCTTTTGGGATATGAGACAAAGGGAGTATGACTGAGCTGCCTCACACTTCTTGCCCTTGGGTGGGATAGTCTGTCATCAGCACAGTGGACACAGAGCTGCTCTGGGCATTGAGAAGCAATGGCTGAAGTTAAAATTTGCATAATCTAGTAAATGGTGTTAGCTTCTCCCAATTTACATTCAAGGTGTCAGTGTTAGTAAAAGCATAGTTGGAACAAATGTCAAATATTAGTTAAAATGAAAAAAATTAAGAGAGAGAAGAATGACATATCCACAGATATTTCATATTTTTTAAAAAAAAGCTATGAAGTAAAGGTATCCGGGGCAGTTAGTGCACCTGGATGTATCGTACCAGGAGCAGTGTCAAATTTTCGGGGATAATTTGACCCCTCACCCCCAATGAAATCAAGTCCTGAAAAAAAAAAAAAAAAAAGAAGAAAGACAACGGGTGAAATTTTGACTTAAAGAAGTGTAGGTGAGTTTCATTGCCCCCATATACACCAGTCACATTGTACCTGTGGATATTATTAATTTAAAGAGATGTCTGCAGCTACTAAATCAGAAACAAAACAACCACACAAAACACAGGTGACCAGTGGTGTTGTACAATGAACTTCACAGCTGTGTTGTCGTACTAGAGCAAATCTCAGTTGTTTGTCAGAAAAATCTTCAGTCCCTCCATACCACACTCTAACCTACTGCATTCCACAATTCCACAAAATATCAATACAGGAAAAAGAAAACCATTCACACAAAAGCCTGTTCCCACTAGACAGTCAAACTTCCAGCACAGAGCTCGTCCACTCCCATCCTTTTTCTGAGGAGGCAAGCACACCCACCGCCCCAAACACAATCTCACACTACTCCCTCTGATATCTAAAACCCCTTCTCAGCTGCCAAGATGATCACTCTGTCTACTTGTCTTTCACAAAAACACCCTCCTTCCACAACAGCTGTTTTCTGAAGGAAGAAAAAAAAACTGAACAAAACCCAAAATCCAAACAAAACCCATGGAAACACAAACAAACCATCCTCACCCCTCTCCCTGACACAACAGTATGCAGTAAAAGGTATCCCAGTTAACAGGACTTTAATTCTCTCTTTTCAAAGCTATCAGTTTTTCAGCAAAACCAAGAAGTCTGGTAGTGGCCTAAAGCATCTTTAACACAGGTGTGCATGCTTCTTATGGTGTTCTTATGGTATTCACTTAAATACTCAGTAATTGTGGAAAAACAGTTTTCACTTAGCAGTGGTGCAAGATTGCCCCATAAAAAAAGACAACAAAACCAGCAATGAGCCCTGCCTCCCACCACCAAAGGCTACTTACAGTCAAGGACCATGCCTGTCCCATTCTCACACTGCAAAATCTGAGTTTACCTGTCTCAATATTGTGTGTATGTGAAACAAAACCCAGAGCAGCAGTTTTCCAGCACAGGGGAACATGCAGAGGCAGCTTGGTGTTGAGAATCACCCACCAAACATATTTGCTTCAAACAGGGAAGGAATCAGAATTGCTTTCAGCTCTTTTCTGTAACAAAGTCCTATCCCACCATGGTTTGAGAAAAATGACCATGAAAAAAGCAAGCTCCCAGTAACCAAAATGAAGTGCAATACATCTGACTCAAAGTAATTTTCTGGAGGATGGACCAAACACTGGGAAATCTTGGATCTGCTTATCACACTACAGGTTATAAAAAACACCTTCCCAAGGAGGAAAACAAACAGAAGTGAGTGTTCCTGTGCCTCTGTTGGGCAACAGCACTCATGTGAGAGCAATGATCCAGCTCCCGTTTCTAATGTGTAAAGGGTGCAAAGTATCAGAATCGCTGAAATCCATCACTGAACCAGCAACCTGTTCCTCCATCCTGAGCCTAAGACCTTCCCAGAATGTCCTCATTGCAACTGGATGGATGCAAAATCCACTCACACTCTCAATACAAACCAGCACACATGCATGTGAAGAAACTTACTTGTGCCATCGTCTGGCTCAAAGCTCCCACTGTTGTTCCACGTGTTGTTGTTGCTATTCCCATAGTTCTCATCCGTGCTGGCTGGCTCGGCATAGTCAGCTGGGTTGAAAGTTCTGTAAGAAATATGATGATGGAAATGTTTGCTCTGCCAAAATATTTTGAAAGCAATTGATTTTATTCAGACCATAACACATATGACAAGGCAGTTCCCTCAGCAGAGATGTTTCAGCTACACCAGCCATCCCAAATTTGAGTTACCATGATGCAGTTTGGGCCTTATTAACAAAAAAAAAAAAAAAAAAAAGGCAAATGAGAACAGAAATGACTGACACAAACAGTATCATTCATGCACCACCTTTTATTTTTGCTGTGGTTTGTGTCAGTGAAACTTACCCCATGCCTTGGGCAGAAAATCTTCCCCCTCTTCGTCCAGAGCCACCTGTAAATACACACATGCACTGCTGTCCCTTGGCTCTACATCACTGGGAAAAGAAACACTTGAACAACATACAGAGTTCTGATGCCCAGAATATTAAAGTGGAAAGGATCTTCCTGGGTTGATGGGATTGCCAGCAATATCTTTTGAAGTATAGGAGTGACCTCAGCTGGCTGGCAGCATCACTAGCAATGCAACATTCCAGGCTCACATGAGGTTTCCAGCTGACACAAACTTGAAGTACTGAATCCCAGCTTCTGATTTTTGCAGTGTGTGACCTCAGCAACAATTCCTAAGCAGCAGATTTTGGGGTAAAATTAATTTCTGTCCCAAGTATTTAAAGGCCAAGCCAATGGTGGTGCTTAGATACATGTGCAAGAATGATGAGGATTAAGGAAGGTTTTGTTGATAACAAGCCATTGGCTCATCTGCTAAAATACCTTGAGTTTTTTAACTTTCCATTTCATTAATAAAGCATAATTTTTTTCTAACTCCGTGGATGTGATGCAAGAACTAGGTGCTGTTTCTAACATCTTTAAGATGGGAAACAATACGTAGGCAATAAAAGTAAGCACAAGAACAGAAAAATCAAGTGCATATTTTCAGTTTGGCAAGTCCTCCCATAAAAGAGGCTTTGGGACCTCATGGGATACACTGATTTAATTCTTCTCCTCCCACCCCCTGGGGACCTCACATCCCCTGTGTACCTCGGCCTCGGCCACGTCCCCGCCTCCCTCTTTCCGTGCCTCTTCCAGAAGGTCCTCCACTCTTACCACCATCTAGTCCATTCTCCTGGCCCCGAACTGAAACACAGAACAATGCAAAGACAATTTCAAGACTCATCCTGCTTTAGCAGAGATACCAGACCAGATCTCAAACCCTAAAATGCAGTGGCTGTATGGGGAACCACATCACCACGTGCTCCCTGAACTTTTGATTTAAGCCGATTGTAAGTGAGGGCATCACGCAAAGAATAATCTCAGACAGTGGAGCATTAAACAGACCCACACATGCACATGGGTGGTTTTCCTAATAGATGTGTCTGCCCAAAAAGCTCTACTGACAGCTGTTACACAGCACAGAGTGCTTCAGTGTGAGGGTTTTGGGGGTTATTAAAGGGCAGATCCATACACTCTCTTCCACGGATAGCACCACGCCCTCGCCTCGGCAGTCCACCACGTCGTCTGCTGAAATCCCGCTCCCGATCCCGGTTTTCTTTGCTTTCTTCACTGGGTTCCATCTGTCCACTTTCCTTCTGTCCTGAGACACCTTTCTTCTTCCCAACCATTTCCCAGGAATGCTGAAGGTTTGCAGAGGGAAAAGAAATTAATCACAGTTAGATCAATGAAAGGTGTAAATACACGAAGATTTAAACATGCTACAGAGAATATAACAGAGGTCTCTGCAAAAATAAATTCCAGATCAGTTTTTAAGGAGCCTATCAGTGTATATACAGCACATCATCTTTGTTCAAGTTAAGCTTTCTTACAGCTGACTGGCATGCAATTTGAGGTAACAGGAGATGAGTTATTCTATTCCTGCAAAGATCTACAAAAGTTCTTCAGTAGACAAGGCGTGATACTTTCACAATTCGAAGCACAGACCTTGCTTAGGAGAAAAAAAGCCTGCCTTTTCACACAGGTCACAAGGAGCTCTCAGAATAATCCAGATAAATGTTTTACAGTGATCAGCAGTCAATACTTGGGGTAAGTTCTTTCTGCAGACACAAACTTATTAACAAAACCTCTCCCCTAAATATCACCTTAGATGGAGAGAACCATCACAGAATTTAACCAACAGGCAAGTTCAACCGCAAAACATCAAGTCTGCCTCCAGCTCACTGCCATGGGCTTGCACCTATGTATTTTCTGACAGTTGTGGTGGTTTCATACTTTTAAACTGATATTGCACACTCTTAGAACAATTGAAAGTAGTCTTAAGTCATTGACAATCACCTGAAAACACAGCTGGCAGATCACAAATGGCAGCATGCAGGGACAGTGACAAAAAAACCAACAACATAGTGGCACAAACTGCTATCAAATCCAAGGCTTCCAAAGTCTTTCTCCATAGGTATCTGACTCAGAAACAAACTTTAAAATTCCAAGTAAACGTGTTTTTTTTTTAACCAAATCTAATCTAATGCTAAGATAGTACCTACTCCTTTACTGTTTGAAAGACAGTACATTATCAGTAACTAACTCAGCAGTTAAGCTGTCTTCAGCACCAGAGAACGCAAGCAATTAATAAATCTGTTTCTCGTAAGAAAATTCCCTTTCTGGGATTGCTGCACAAACTGGATCAAGGCCAGAAGCAGTTCCAAGGGGCTTGATCAATGGCAGTGCAGGGGCTGCCTGTGCTCAGTGATGCTGTGACCACAAACACCAGCAGGCTGGATCAATGGCAGCCCAGCACCTCCTCCATCAGCTACCTGCCTGCCTCACCAGAGCCCTGCCCTGCAGGGCCTCATGCTGTTCATCCAGTAACATAGCTGCTGCTACACAGCACCATGTGCTGCACACTGGCCTGGATGCTACTTTCAGGAGCAATGTGTTTCTCTAGGCAATTAAATCACTCTGATAGCGGTTTTTTCTCTGACTAGAAGTCACTGATTACAAGCAATGTGGAGGAGAATACAGTCGTGGCAGAGCTGTGCCTCAGCAATGCACATCTCTATCATTCCCTTTTCTAAAAGGATTTTCCAAAAGCTATTTTGTTCAGTTGTCAATGGAAAGAGCTTTCTAAAGACAAGGAGGAATGCATATGTGTGTTATACTCGTCTGGAGCCAAAGCAAGCAGAGAACCGGATACTGGGGAGCAGCTGCAATACACAAAATATAGTCTGAGTGTCCAGCTCATCCACATACCCCCAGGGTTTACCACAGGCAAAAAAACGAGCTAAAGCATAATATTCTAAGATTATATTTAGACTCTCAACTCAGTTGCATTGGCTCCAACCAAACAAGGGTGCCAGGAGGATATGTGGTATCAGAAGGATCTCACATTTGTAGGCCTTTTCTTGGGCTCTAACAGTACTTGCATCTCTGCTGTCCTTGTCACAAAAGGAATGACACCCTTCACACAGGCAGAAGGCTCCTCCTAAGCAAGCACTCTTGTTCTTGGGGCTGACCTCAGCTTGCCCGAGATAAGCACCTGCATGAGAAACAGCAGCCAAGCCCAACTCCACAACAACAAACAGCAAAAAGGCCCTCAAAACCGTGGCACAGGCAGCAGCACAGAAGCCAGTCAGTGCATCACTGTGAAATAGGGCCAGAGACACAAAAATCACGTTGCTCTGACAGAAAGGAACCCCAGCTGACACATGCCTGCCTTCAATGCAGGTCATTGACTGGGAAAAATAAGTTCCTTCACACTCACAGGTGTGAAAGCAAATACAGGTGCCATTGTACTATTGTTGAACTGCTTAGTTTCAAAAGTAATAGGAAGGAATTTACTTATGGCTTTTTTTCCTCTATTCCTCCAAGCCTAGGGCCATTCTCATAGCCTATGCTAGCCCACAGAGAGTAGCATTCAGCAGCCAGGTCACAGTCACAATGTGCATGCTCCTGTGGAACTAGTTAGTCACAGTGGCTCTCCTCATCTTGACATTACTGGATACCTCATCTCCAAATATGCAATTATACCCAGCTAGTCCTCACCAGATTTACAGGACCTAACCCTACCGTGTCTGGATTGCCCTCCAGCAGCACATTGATGGCTCTGTTGACATCTCCGTTGCAGTCATGCAGAGCAATCACACACTCGTCCTGGTTCTTGCCTGTGATGTCGATCAGCTGCAGAGAAGACAACATCATGGTCAGCGTGTTCCCAACGAAGATGGAACCAAAATCTCTATGGGTCTCTCAGGAGGCAAATGAGTTGGAAGCCCAAACCAGAAACCCTTCAAAACTGAAGGGTAGAAGCAAAAAACTGAAGGGCTAGGGAATCTGCCCAGCCTTCTCAGCTTAACTATATTCCTCAACAAGAATGAAGAATATAGTTATAGTTAGAATGAGACTGAGGGTGTGAATTTTTGAGTTACCATTGTTTCATCATGACCATCCTTTCACTACAATCTCCTTTTCTCAGGATAACACTGTTACCTGCAGAAACAAACTAAAAGCTCAGCAAGACAAAAGTTGCTGCACTGGCATCAAGACAATGCCAAACACAAACACAAGCTGGGGGAGAATGGACAGAGAGCAGACCTGAGGAGAAGGACTTGGGGGTGTGAGTTAACATGACCCAGCCATGTGCACTGGGAGACCAAAAAGCCAAGCCTGTCTTAGGCTTATCTACAGCAGTGTGGGCAGTATGTGAAGGGGGGAATTCTGCCCCTCTGCTCTGCTGAGACCCCCCTGCAGAGCCTCCAGCTTTGGGGCCGCAGCACAGGAAGGACATGGAGCTGCTGAAGCGAGTCCAGAGGAGGCCACAGAGATGCTCTAAAGGCTGAAGCCCCTCTGCTCTGGAGACAGGCTGGGAAAGCTGGGGGTGTTGAGGCTGCAGAAGTAAGATCTCCAGGGAGACCTCAGAGCCCCTTCAAGCACCTAAAGAGGCTCTAAGAGAGCTGGAAAGGGTCTTTGGACAAGGGTCTGGAGTGATAGGACAGGGGAATGGCTTCCCATTGCCAGAGGGCAGGATTATATAGACTATTGAGAAGGAATTCTTCACTATGAGGGTGGTGAGGCCCTGGTACAGGCTGCCCAGGGAAGCTGTGGCTGCCCCATCCCTGGAAGTGTTCAAGGCCAGATTGAACAAAGCTTGGAACAACTTGGGATAGTGGAAGATACCACCCCAGCACAGGGGTGGAACTGAATATCCTTTAATGTCCTGACTGACCCAAACCATGCTATGATACAACTTCATGAAGCCAGCCTAAGCAAATTCAGGGAGCAGACAGGTGTGTCCCTCTAACCCACTCAGCATTCACAGTACTCCCAATACCGATCTCGCCTTCCTGTCAGAGTTCACCTTCATTTTCCACACTCACTTGTTTCACCTTCTCCTCAAAGTCAGCATCATTGTGGTCCGAAATCATCTGTGCAAGTCGAATCTGTTCCGCAGTAGCCTAAAGAAATCAGAGAGAGAACAGAGCACATTGTCAGTGGTGCATTTCCAAACCATCCTCCAAAGGCCATTCTGCTATCCCAAGTTCTCTGGAAATTCTGAAAAGGAATCAGTATAGCAAAGATAAGGCGCAAACAAGGGTCAGAGAAGGAAAACTCCAGGGAGAAAGTGAGATGAAAAAGGAGCAATAAGAGGAATCTGGAAGAAAGGGATATACTGTTGAATGGCTTCATGGCACCAGATGAGCAGCAGCCACTCAAACCACATCTCTTTTGGGGCTGACTTTACCACCACCAGACCACCATGACCCACTGCAGGTGGTTTCTCAGCCACTTGCATTCATTAAAGTGTGTGAGGAATGGATAAACAGAAATAAAACCAAATCTCAGCAGCAGCTCCCACTTGGAGACACAGACATGGAAGCCCCAGTGTCAGCAGCTGCCCACTTAACCTGGCTCTGGCAGCAGCACCTTGTGGCACATGGGGAGGTTTGTTAAGCCATTAGCACCAGACCAGACAGGAGTGCTAGGTCTCCACCTGTAACTACCTGGTTTCTATGGACACTGCCCTTACCTGTGGCCGCTGCTTGTGCTGCGTCTGGCTCTGTGTCTGTATCTGCTCCCAGTTCCCCCGGGCTCGGTTAGTGCCCACCGATGTCATCATTTACAGTATATACAAATAACAGTATTTACAAGGTTGAACTCTGTGGTGGGTCAGGGGAGAAGAGAGAACAGACTGTTAGATACCAAAAACAAAAGGCAGCACCAAGACTGAACGATCACAAGGGCAACACAGCCAGAATGGCTGCTGTAGATCCCCACAACTTCCCTAAAACCACAGCAGGCCAGGCTGCCATCCCCACGTGCTCCCAACACAAAACAGCCACTTGTATTCCTGAGGTGTCTCTCTGGATACCATGGCAAACTGCTCCAAATGGAGTATCACCTGCATCCAGGTAGGAGCAGTCAGGCATTAGCAGCCAAAGGAAAATCATAGACTCACAGACTAGTTTGGGTTGGAAGGAATCTCGAAGCTCATGCAGTTCCACCCCTCAGGCATTGACAGGAACACCCTCCACCAGCCCAGGTAGCTCCAAGCTCCACCCAACCTGGCCTTAAACACTTCCAGAGGTGAGGTAGCCACAGCTTCTCTAGGCAAGCTGTGCCAGGGCCTCACAACCCTCATTATAAAAAAACCTCTTTCTCAGGTAATCTAGATTGAACCTCATTCATGTGTGAGTAGGCACAGATCTGCCAGGAGCCAAAGCTGAGGCTGTGGCCATCAAATGGAGCAGGAAGACTTGAAAAAAGCTTCAAAGAAACTTCACTTGGAGGACAGAGCATCTCTGAGCCTCAGACACATCAGCTGCTTCCCCTTCTCCTTTCTTACCTTTAAAGCAGGGCAGGGGAAGCAAAAATGCTCCAGCAATAAGTAGTGCTACAGATCTGTGGAATTTTTGTTTTAAGAAAAACATGCCCTTGCAGAAGTGCCTATTTTTGCTTATTTAAATTATTCCCTCAAACTGGAAAAATGAAGTTTTCTTAGTATTCTTGATTAAAAACATACCAAAAAAAGTGAGCAAGATGAGTACAAGGAATAATAGCCAGTAACACAGTTAGATAACACTGCTTGAGACAAAAGATCCCAAGTAGAGTTTGAGTGTCCAAAGCAAGCAGTTTTCTAACCTCACACTGGACCTCAGGGCAGGGGATGCTGGAAGGGATTAGCACTGAGGTTTTACCTTCTCTCGTGCCTTCCAGGCACAAAGGATGTGAGAAACATCCCACAGCACTTGTTAGGACTCACAGCTTCTGAGCCCCTGAAATTTCAATAATCACAGAATTCACATTTTTGCATTTCACTACTAAGACTACAAAGCCTTCCCACAAAGCAGCAGGACCGGCTGCTGTGCCCCAGGCAGAGATGCTGGGCATGGGAAGGAGCCACAGACAGAGTGTAGAAGCAGGGAGAAAAGCTTAGCAAGACAATCAGACCTGCAGGATCCAATCCAAAGCACTGTACATGATCAGGGCTGCACAGAGAGGAACGGTGTGCCAAGTAAAGCAGCTCAGAAGCAGCATTAGCAAATAGCACAGGAAAAGATGGGGAATCTCCTGTTGAAGTTAGCAAGTGCTTGACTGGGTGAGAAATCCCTCCTGAGAGCACGAACATTGCCTCTACACTAGACACACACCCCCCACACCTGCTCCCACCAATGCCTGGCCTTTCTCTGCAGGCAAGTTTCTGTGCAATTGCTCCTGCAGCTCCCTACAAAACCTCCAAATTCTCCCCTCCACAGCCACATGCCTTATGGCAACTTAACACCACAATACAGCTACAGAATGCAAAGGTCCCTTATCAGGAAACAATCTAAGCTACCTGTGCAGCTACCAGAAGCCCCTGAGGCATGGGGGAAGAGCACCAAGCCTGCACTTCTGTCAAGGCAGAGCAGAAAAACCTTTCTATCCCCAGCCATCCCCTCTGCGCAGGCTCCATTCCCATGGTATATATTTATTTTTGCTTTCTTTCAGTTCCAAGTTTCATACAAAACTTTTTGTATTAAACCAACCTGGCAGCAGAACCACAGGCTCAGAGGGAAGTGATTCCATGCATCCACAGGAACCCAACCTGCAACATATTCCTGTGCCACAGCTCCAGCAGACTGAGCCTGAACCTCATGCAGCACTCAGGAATTGTTCAGCAGCTACCATGCTTTACCCTGTACAGCTGCATCACTGCCACCGGTAACCACATGCATTTTGTCCTTTAACGTGCCAAAAACCCATTAGAAAAATATCTATGGTAGAAACCTCAGCCAGGCCCTGACTCTGCTGAGGCTGTCAGGTGAGGGGGTGTCCCCATGCAGACCCAGCAGCAGCCCTGAGGAAAAAGGACTTGGCTACTGGTAACTTATTCCTCAATGGAGGAACTTGAGATCAGCTCAGTGGCAGCACTGAACCTCAGAACATGGTTACCCCAATGCCTGCACTGGTCCCTCAGCTGCACACAAGTCTCCCAGGTCTCATCAAAAGCATTTCACCTCTTCTCTTGAAAGAGCAAACCTCCATACTGCACCAAGAGGTGAAAAAGCAGCTCCACCCAAAGCGAGTGGTGACCAGTCCACATTGGAGCACTAGAATCAAATGGAGCAGCACTCACACCTCAGGCCAACAGCACTGCACTCAGACAGGGCTTGGGGAAAACAAGAAGCTTCACAAGAAGTTACAGATTACAACACCCTATGGTCAAAGACACTGCATCAAATGAGACATTTACTATTACCCCTCCTCTTTCTCAGACCACATCCCTGCCTTCCCACCATGCCTAAAGAGGAGAGTCTCAACTACACAAGGGCAGTCTCCAGAAAATGAGGGGATACAAAAATGTAACAAACTGTTCATTTTATTAAAAGTGTCAGATAAGTTACAGTTTCAGAACCAGGGTCTGTAGGTCCCATGGCTGTACCAGATCTGCTGGCTGCCAGTCACCCTGGTACATCCCAGTTTCATTTCCCCTGATGTGTTAATACAGAAAAATGGTAGTTTCATCCCATTCTGACAAAGTTTAATTAACATGTGCAAAAAGCTCCAAAGGCCCAAAGGAAAGTGCCAGAGAAGACAAAGCTTTTCCTGCAACATGGGGAAGAATGAGGACCCAAAAACGGTTATTAATGCAAGAAGTTTCTCCCCAGAGCAAAGACATGGTGGCCTCAAACTGAGTCATTCCGTGTGTGCAAAGCACGAACTTTTAGGGAGATGCTCCTGGATATGCCATCAGAGACCCCGACTTGGTATCGATGGGCAGTACTTTGGTGGGAAGACTCCGGGCCGGAGGGCGCAAGCAGAGCCCCCAGACCGGGATGGAGGGACATGAAGGGCAGCACTCGCAGGCCGGGGCTCCTCCAGGACCCCCGAATTGCTGTTGCCCGGGAATTTCAGGTGGGCAGCCGAAACACCCCTGCCACGGCCCCCGCGGCGCCACCGAGGAGCGGTGGCAACAGCGGGCCTGGCGGCCCGCAAGCAGCCCGGCAGGGCGGGAGCACGGCTCCCATTGTTACCGTCGGCAGTGGCGGGGACGGGCGGGCCCAGACAGCGCGGCAGGCTCGGAGCCGCCCGACCCCGCGGCTCAGTCCACGGCACACAATGAGGCGACGGACCAGACCGAACTGGAGGGTGCCGGCGGGGCCGGGCGGGAGCCCCCACGGCGGCGCCAGGCCAGGACCGCAACGGAGAGGCGGGCAAGTTCGGGCCGCTTCCGCCCTCATGGCCGCGGCCGCCATTNCAGGTAGGGGGCGGCGGCGGGAACCGGTGGGGGCGGGTTCGGGGGCCGCGCGGTACCGGAGCCGCCGCCGCCGCCGCCGCAACTTTACCTGGGTCCGCCCGCACTGACAACTCCCCCGACCCCGCCCCCAGCACGTGACCGGGAGGGGCGGGGCTGCCCGCGCCGAACACGTGACGTACGCGGGGCGCTGTGTCGGCCCCGTCCGGATCACGTGATTTGGGGTTCCTCTGGTCACGTGGTGTGAGCGCAGGGCGGCTTTGTGGCCGCCATGTTGTGCGGCCCCGGGCCGGGCCGGGCATGGCGGGGGCCGGCAGCAACTGGCTCTCGGGCGTCAACGTGGTGCTGGTCATGGCTTACGGCAGTCTGGTGAGGGCCGGTGGGACAGGGCGGGACGGGCTAGGGTGTCTATGCGTCCTGGAGTGTCCGCGGAGCCGGACCACGCGAGTCTGTGGAGCCCCCGCGAGGCTGATCTTGGCGCGTCCGTGGAGCTCCCGTGGGTCTGGGCCCGAGCAGTTGATAAGGCTCCCGTGAGGCATGTTCCGGACAGTCTGTGGGGAACCCCTCGGAGTCGGGCTCAGGGCCCTCATGGGGCTGGGCTGGAGCACCCGTGGGCTCCGAGTCGGTGGGGCGGGGAGAAGACTAGAGTGTCAGCCTCTGTAGGGACTGGGAGAGTGCAGGGCTGACCTGAGTGTCCATGGGGCTCCTGGTGGGCTGAACAGGGACCTCTGCTCCCAGGGGTCTGAGGGGCTAGGAAGCAAGGGCCTGGGAAGGGTTCAGCACAGGCTGGCTGTGAGACCTCCCTGCCCGGCGCATGCCTCACCCCCACCCCACTGTGGCTCCACAGGTCTTTGTGCTGCTGTTCATCTTCGTGAAACGCCAGATCATGCGCTTTGCCATGAAATCCCGCCGTGGCCCCCATGTGCCTGTGGGACAGCATGCACCCAAGGTGAGTATTCTCCATTCCCTACACCCACCAGCCCATCCATGCCTGATGGGACAGGTAGGAGCTGCTCCAGCATCAGAAATGCTGCCTCAGAGTGGTAATTGGCAGTGGGGAGGGTACACTTATCCTTTTGATCCCACAAACAAAGTGAGGGGTCTGTAAATAGCTTTTTCCTGCTGTACAGGATTTAAAGGAAGAGATTGACATTCGACTGTCAAGGGTGCAGGACATCAAGTATGAGCCACGGCTGCTGGCAGAGGACGATGGCCGGCTCTTGCAGCTGGAGACACCAGGTACTGTGCCAGAGGTACCATCCTGCACTTGTTCCCTTGGGGCCAAGTCACACCTTTGACTGCTCGTGTTGGTGTCCTGTCACATGAGATGGTGTCTCTTCTCCTGTTTTCCCTTTCCTCACTTCTCTCCAAGGTTTGCAGAGATCTCAGTTTGTGCTTTCCCTTTACCAGGCTGCTATAACTACCTGTACAGGATGAAGGCACTGGATGCAATCAGGACATCAGGTAAGGGAGCCCAGAGTAAGAGTGGGAGCAGAAAGGTGCAGAGAGACTCGGAATGAGGGTACCAGCAGTCTCATGTGGAGGCTCCAAGTGCTCATTGGGGAGTAGCTGTTACTTCTCTCAGTAGTGGCCTGAGGGTTCATTCCATGTGCTGAGGCAGTTGACAAATGGAGGCAGTGGGCATGGATGGAAATTTATCCATCCAGCGATTCCTGACCATAGGGCACATGAGCACAAACATTTTTACTTGCACTTCAACTGTTGTGCCTTTTTCCAGAAATCCCATTCCAAGCAGAGGGCCGGTACCCAAAGTCTTTAATAGGGAAGAACTTCTGTGCCTACTTGCTGGAACTACGGAATTCCAGCACGACCTTCAAAGGCATCCGCAAAGCCTTGATTGACACCTTACTGGATGGCTATGAGAGTGCCCGCTATGGCACTGGGGTGAGTGCTGGTGGGGCACTGCCCACCCCATGGGGCACTCCTGTGCTCTGCCCTGCTGCTGGGACTGAGGTCACACCATAACTTCAGCTGGATGTTCCATGGTCTTTTCTGTTTGTATCCAGGCCTTTGGGAAGATGGAATATCTGAAGTATGAGGAAGCTCTGAATGAACTGGCAAACATGTAAGTGCTGCTGCCCAGATGCAGTGGTGGGTTCCCTGGGCCCCAGCAGCCCATGGGACATATATGAACAGAGATGGGTTGTGGGGGACAGCAATCATCTGAGACAGAGGCTGTCTGTGCTCATCTGTCCCTCTGGCTTCACTCCTTCCTTGCAGCCCATCTGTTACTGCAATTTTGGGTTTGTTCCATGGTCACAGTCAACATTCCTGCTTGTCCCCAACTGCTTTGAGTCAGGGACTTGCACAGAACCAATGGCCTTAGATGTGAAGACCTCAGTGATTGATATCATCACAAAAGCAGATTTGCTTCATATTGAACAGACAGATACACAGGCTGAGCGGCTCCTCTGGGGCAGCAGCAGCAGTGATGCTTCCTCTTCTCTACCTGCAGGACCAAGGCCCGGGGCAGCAGCAGCCAGTGGCAGCACCAGTCAGCAGTGAAAGATCTCACTATGTCCCCTGAAGTCTCCAACCCCACCACCATCCAGGTCACCTACCTTCCTTCCAGCCAGAAGAGCAAACGTGCCAAACACTTCCTGGAGCTGAAGAGTTTCAAGGACAACTACAACACGCTGGAGAGCACCCTGTGAGCGTGCAGGGGCCTGGTGCAGTGGGTATGCTGGGCAGGTCTGGGTTGCAGTGCAGGTAGATCTGAGAGGAACCAGCTGCACTCTCAGATCTCCTCCTCACTCCGCATGGGAGGTCATCACTTGGCAGGGGCTCCATTCCAACTGCTGGAGTTTGGCCCCCACCAGGAGCCCATTCTGGAGCTGCTGAGCCCATGGGGCTCAGCCCCACAGCCTTCTCTGCCACAGGTTTATGACTCCCAGTCTTTGAGTCCTGCACTGTCTTGGACCCTGTGAATAAACTCATAAGCTTGAGCTTATTTACAAAGACGTGGATCCCAGCCAGCGCTCTCCTCTGCCCATCCTTCCCTGCAACAGCTAGCAGGAACTGATGTTTGTCCATCCTGTCTGTGTAGGTCTTGGGCACTGGAGCCACTTGTCTGTTTTTTCCAAAGGGTGAACACTTTTCCCCGTGATGTCATTGTTCCTGCTGTCAGCCCTTTATGCCCAGCCTGCCTGTGCACCTGGATGGGGTAGAAATAGTTTGGTGCCTGTTCTTAGCACCATGGCTAAGTTACCACTTTGGGCTGAGATTTCTACTTGTTCTCCTGCAACCAGGCATTTGGGGACGTCTTGAGTGGACAAAACAGTGTTAAATGTCCCATCTGTTCTGCCAAGGGGGTGTTTGCTCCCACTCACCAGCGCCTCATCTGCCAGCATCTGCTGAGCTCCTGGGGCTGAAAGCTCATGGCCCCCACCTTGAGTCTGCATTCAGTCAGGCTGAGGACAGCGCCAGCAGCTCACTCGTCACTGTGGTGTGGGCGACACAGAGTGGAGAGTACAGGCCTCAGCACTTTTTAATTACTGTTTAATAAAATGACAGTTTAGCTCAAGTAGGATGTGTGCCACTGGCCTCTGACTACAGGGCCCCATCCCTACACGATCCCAGGCCACATCTCCTCCTGAAGCTGCTACAAAGGAACCAGGATGCCATTAATGACAGCCAGGATGCTGCCATTACTGCTACGGTAACTGAGATACCATGACAGTAACTGGCATGCTGTTCTGGTAACCAGGATGCCAGCATTACAGTAACTAGGGGGCTGTTACTGTAACCAGGATGCCTGGGTATTCCATTAACGCCGTGGCTGTTGCAGGGGCCCGTTGCAGGGTCCCTGTGGTACTGACCATGGCAGTACCAACCAGCCAGAGCTCCTCATTGCTGCAGGAGGAGGTCAGACAGGGCAACGTGATTTAAGATAGAAGCTGTCCTGGGAGCAGGTGGGGACGGTGGGCTGCAGTGTGCCCTGGTGCAGGTTAAACCACAGGCTGCACAAACCTTGCTGTTTCTTTGCAGGTCCAGGCAAATGGGAATGCTGCCACAAGGCTCTTTGAGAGGTAGAGCTGGCAAAGCACCCTGGGGGCTGAATCCCTGGTGCTGGGGATCTGTGGGAGATGAGGAGCCCTAGCACAGGGCAGGCTGGGGGGAACATCTCTGCATCCCTGACCTGCCCACCCGGTGTCAATAGCTGTGGGCAGGAGGCCAGGGAGCACCCAAAGTGCTGGGTATCATCCCTTGGGGTGCTGCAGCGGATCATGGAGCCGCAGCTGAAGAAGTGTGTGGAGTTGGAGCTGCACCTTGCAGGCAGGGAGATGGCAGCGGTGAGGCTGGGCATTGGTTGGGTACAGCTAGGGGTGTACCCTAGCTGTGCTGCCAGGGGTGGGTGCCCCCCTTGTCCTGCTCCACTGCGTCCTGGAGAACAATATCTCCCAGCACTCATGAGCCAGGGGGATGTGGGGGTTCAGCATAGCCCCTGTACCTGGCAGATGCGCCGAGATGCCCTGTCGCAGCTCATCCTGGATGAGCACCTACAGCACCAGCAGGAGCTGCGCCAGCGGGGGAGAGCCTTCTATGTGGAGCGGCTCTGAATACTCAGCACAGTGTGTGGCACTGGCCTGGCATCAACCAGCTCGTGACTGAGAATAAAACATGTTGAGCAAGACAGGCTGCCTCTGCTGCAAAATGCCACCACTTGCCCTGAGAATTCATCCCTGTGCCCAGGGAATCTGCTCTCTAGGAGGCATGGGACAGCCCAGAGCAGCAGTGAGGGGAAGACATAGCCCCAGTACATTTTCTGTGGCTGGGATCTAGACATGTCACCTGCAACCCTGGGTGCTCTGGATCCTGCACTCTTCATCTCACCCATGGCTGCACCAGGAGGTGGCAGCAGGGCCAGCATGGCTCACCAGACTGGGTGTTCCACACTGGCTCCCTGTCCCAGCACAGGTCCTGCTGCACCATGCCATGTGCCACAGCCCTGCAGCAGCAGGGAGAGGGGCCTGGCTGGGCTGGGTGCAATTCTCCCTGTCCTTACTTGCCATTCAGGGACCCCAGGATCCCTGTCTGCTCCCCAGCTGGGAGGGCCCTGTCCCCCACCTCTCATCTCTTCTGCCTGTGTCTGACCTTGGTGTCTCCCAGCCCCAGGGCCCATCAGTGCCTGCTCTGGCTCTGCTTATTGACAGGGCTGGGGGCTGCTCGGCCAGCACCCCCCCACCACAGCCTTTCATTAGCTCGGCTGTCGGGCTGCATCACATCACCCACTGCTGCATACGTGGCCCTGGCTCTGGCAGTGCTGCTGCCATGTGTGTCCCTGCTGTCCCAACTGCCACCTCATCGTGGGCCACCTTCAGAGGCTGAAGCCCCTGGCCCCCAAGGCCAGGCTGTGTCTCTGTCCTTCCCATGGCACTCAGGATTCTGGCTGCCCCATGTCCTATCCCATTGATCCCCCAAAGCTTGAGCCCCCAAAAAGGCCCCAGTGCTGTTCCCGAGGCTGACACATCCCACTGCAGCAAAGCACTGCTGTGTGGGGAGGCTGTGCTTCCAGTACTCCATGATATCCCATGTGCCCTTGTCACTGGACAGCACCAACCTGGTCCTAACAGCTACTTCAGTGTGGGTGGGGTCCTGCCTCTATCAGGCAGCATGAGTGGGGCCACATCCTCAACATGGATGCAGCAGCGTGACAGGCAGCCCCTCCAGCTGCTCCTTGGAAGAGATACTCCCATGAGTTCCAGCAGCTCCTCCAAAGCAAGGGGATGTGAAACACAACTCCCTTGTGTCAATGGGGCTTGTCCTTGGTCAGGGTCATGCACAGCCCCTTGGTGGCATAGGGCCCGCAGGCCAGGGCTGGCCCCCAGTATTGACAGCTCCGCTAATGACAGGGAGTGTGACCAGGGGCAGGAGCAGGCAGTGCAGAGCCATCGACCGCATTGACCGGCAGTGCTGGGCGGCAAGGGTGCGGGGGTCCGTGCAGGGAGCAGGGGGACGTCAATGGGTGGTAATTAATGGGAACGAGGCCACGTGTCCAGGACCAGGGCTGTCGCTGGCCACGTCCGTCTGCTCGGTGCAGCCGAGTGCGGTTATAAACGGCAGGCAGGCGACCCCCAAGCCAGAGCGCAGAAGAGGCCCTCAAGCCAGCCCAGGTAAGATGGTGATAGATGTGGGGTCCCTTTGGCCCCAGTGCTGCCTGCCATGGCATGCTACTCCATGCCAGTGCATGCCATGGTGCGCCCTGACATGTCATGCCAGGAGACCAAGCCTGCGCTGCCCTGCTCCGGCTTCATCCCAGCCACAGGATGCCTCCTGCTCCAGCACTGCATCTTGAGCACCCAGTACTGGCACAGTTGCCCTACAGACTCCAGGCACTGAGGTGAGGCTGGGTGCTGCCTCTGCAGTGCCTCGGGGATTATACCTGGATACCACTCCTGCTCCAGCTCTCAGTGTATTCTTCTCTTTCTCTTACAGGCAGCTGCGCTCCAGGTCCTCTCAACCTTCATCTGCTCCTGTCTCTGTCTGATATGTTTGATATTAGGTTGTTTTATTGGAAAACCAACTAAATATCAAACATATTCTTACAGCGCCAGGGACATCCAGCACTGACTTGTCCAGATGCTGCCTGTGCCCTGCCTCAGGCAGGGGGACCCTCTGCACTCTGTCCTGCACCCTCTGCTAGTCCTCACTGCCGCAATAAAACCTGTCTGCTCGTCTCCATGGGACTTGAGAGGGAGAGCCCAGAGCCGTCCTGGGGGTTGGCGGAGGTTTGGGATGGCAGCGGGGTCAACGCTTGCCACCTGTCCCCCCGCTCACGCCAGGGATGATGACAATACAAAGGCCCGTGGCCCTGTGCCTAGCACTGCCTCTACTGCCCTGGCTTGTGGGGGGTTATTTATGGAGATGCAGCCACTGCTCAGGGCCCTTGGTGATCACTGTCTCCCCCAGTGCCTTGCCTAGGGTACCTGGAGCTGCCACCAGGTCTCTGACCCCCAGGTCCCTGGGTGCTGACCCCTCTAGCCCTCTACATCTGTCCCTGGGTAGGAGCAGTGGATCTCTTCCATGGGAGATCCTAACCTGATTTATGGGGCCAGTGGGATCTCTGGGCCAGCACGAGGAGGCTAGAAATCTTTTGGCTGCAGACAAAATGCCACCACTTGCCCTAAGAATTCCTCTCTGTGCCTGGGGAATCTACTCTCCAGCTGCCAACAGCATCCTCCACCTCAGCACCAAGCAGCAGCACAGCTGGAGCTGGGCTTGGGGCTCAGCAGGCTCCCAGGGGGCTCTGCCCCAGTGCTGGATGCAGTTTCCCCTGCTGCTCCCTGCAGAGCCAAACACTCTTGGCCAAGCCCCTACTCCCAAAATAGCACCAGGATGATCTTGCCCTTTTCCATGCCGCCCCCAGGCAGGGGTAAATGTCAGCCCAGAGCCACCAAAACATCCTAAGTCCCCCCAGGAAGGCAATGGGGAGCAAGGACTTCATGCCAGTGCTGCACGGACCCAGTTCAACATCCTGAGGAAGTGCTCGGGGCATCAGCCAGGATGTCCCGTTGCATGGGGGGAGGGGGTACCTGGGACAATGCAGGACCCCCACTCACAGACCTGCTGCTGCTTTTTATAACACCACAGCTGTCCTCAGGAGCCCAAATAAGGCTGTGGCCACCCGGAGCCCCAGGGACACACAATGGGTCCTGAGCACAGACTTTTTGGGAAAGTGGGGAGGCGGGTCAGCCCAAGAAAGGAAAAGCCTCTGTGCTGGGCAGAGCTGATAAACGATCAGTGGGGCACAGGCAACACAGCTGCCCCATTCACCCATTGTCCTGCATCTCGCTGCCCTCCGCTGCCTGTGTCCCACCAAGGATGGAGGCCATCAAGAAGAAGATGCAGATGCTGAAGCTAGACAAAGAGAACGCCTTGGACCGTGCAGAGCAGGCAGAGGCTGAGCAGAAGCAGGCGGAGGAGCGGAGCAAGCAGGTAGGGCAGACAGCCACAGCCCCCAGCCCAGGAGTGTTGGGGGGTGGCTTCTGCTTCTACTGGGTCATGCTGAGCCCAGACCCAACAGAGACTCTGCCCGGGGTATGACAGTGTGACAGCTGCCACTATCCCATATCTCAAGGGCACCCTGAGAGCTGTCCAGGGCTTGGTCCCTGCCAGCTGGTGGGATGTGGGAAAGGGACGGACACTGTGGGGCACAGCTGGTCCCAAGGATGAGGCAGGAGGGATGGCGTGGGGCAGAGCGGAGCCTGGGATGGGGCAGGAAGGACTCTCTTGGGATGCAGGGGTTCAGAGTGTTGTCCACCTGTGGTGACACCACTGTCCTTCCAGCTGGAGGATGAGCTAGCTGCCATGCAGAAGAAGCTAAAGGGGACAGAGGATGAACTGGACAAGTACTCTGAGGCCCTGAAAGATGCCCAGGAGAAGCTGGAGCTGGCAGAGAAGAAGGCAGCGGATGTATGTATGGGGTGCAGGGTAGAAGCTAAGCACTGCCTTGTCACCCTTCCAGGGGGGCCTGCAGCCTTCCCTATACTTGGGGACACAGAAAGGTCCCTGCTCAGCTCAGTGTGCTCCCGGTAAAGCTATGTAGGTGTCCAGGAGCAGAGAATGGCCTTGTGAAGGACATATCCAGAGGGCAGAGCTGGGCAGTGGGCAGCCGATCGAGTGTGGGATATGGGGTCCACATGTCCCCAGGAAGTTCTGAGTTCTGAGTCACAACTAGGGGTGGAGGAGCTGAGCTCTGAGAGGAGAAGGAGGAGGGGGGAGCCCTCATCCCCCTGCGGGCGGGGGCTCATGGGCAGGGTGAGCATTGCACAGCCTGGCTATTATTGTCCGCTGTTTCCAGGAAAACAATGATGCGAGCGGTGCAGGGTTTCACCCAGTGGCCACTCTCCTGCCATCACGAGGCACGAGGCTCTGCTCATCACCTGTCAGGACCTGGCAGTCCTTGTGGGACCAGGATGTCTCAGGGTCCAGTGTAACAGTGATGCAGCCCAGCTCTGGTGCAGAGAAGGCAGGAGCCATCCTCTCCCACCATGCTTGTGGGGAAATGCCTGAGCCTCAGCACACCTGGGCTGCTCTCACTGGGAGCTCCAGAGCCTTGGGACATGTCACCGTGCAGCTTTGCTTGCAGGTCCCTGTCGCCAGCCCTGCGCAGGAATTGGCTGCTGTCAAGTGCAGCACTGCAGAGCTCTTGGGAACCCATTCCATCCCTCACACCCTTTTTGCCTCCCTCTGCTCCTTGTTGGCATTTCCCCTGCTGTCACCACATTCCCACTTGCTTCTTCATGGATCCCTCGCTGTGCGCCTGGAACCCCTATTCCTGGCTGCTGGCCCCAGGGTGGCTCATCGGGGTCCTGCAGTTTCCCCCTGGCTCTGGGAAGTGGAGGGATTTGCACCCTGGAGCATTGAAAGGGTAGAGCTGCCTCCCAGGTGCTTTGAGCCCAACAAAGTCCTATCGATTCCCACTTCATCCCTAGAAACATGCTATACCATACGTGCCATCCCAGGCAAATGCTCCTGCAGCATCTCCCTGCCTAGCTGCTGAGGGTTTCAGGCCAGCAGCCCACACCCTCTCCCTTCTATCCACATGCTTGAAGCACTGCTGAACAGGCTTCGTGGAGAATGAGAGCAGTAACAGTGCTCAGTGATGTGTTTATTGAGCTCTTGGGCCTCACGACACTGAGGAACACAGCTACCAGCTCTGAAGGAGGCTGATCTTCACAGCATTATCTGCCCTGAGACAGGAGGGCTTTCACCTCGGCTCAGGCCGTTGTACCATTGGGATTTCACACGTGGAAGTGGAGTGGGAGCCTGGCGGCCACAGCCCTGTCCCTGGATGGAAGGAAGGAGCAGGATCGGCTCCAGAACTGTGGGCTCCTGGCAGAATCTGGGGGTTCTCCAAGAGTGGGAGAACCTGCGGCAGGACCACGCCCAAATGCAGCCCGCGGGGCTGAGGGGCGTCTGCCCACGGAGCAGGGCGGGTGTGAGCGTGGTCGCATGGGGCCGGGAGGATCCTGCAGGCCCTGTGAGGCTGTGCCTGGGCCTTGTGACACAGGAAGCCAGTCCCGGTGCCCCCACGCCTGTACAGGGCGGGTCCCAGTGGACTCAGGCGGCCGTCGAGCAGACCCCGGTGCTCCCACCAGAGCCGGTGCCCTATTCTCGCGTGCTCCCGTCCCACTGGGACCGGGGCCGGTATAACCATTCCCACCGGTCCCGGTCTCCATAGCCCCGCCACACCCCGGGCGCGGCAGCCGCTCCCCATCTCCCCCGGTAACGCGCCTGCGGGGCGGAAGTGACGTCACTTCCGACCGGCCGTTCCGGGCGCGGTCCCGGTGTCTGGGGGTGGCGGGGCTGGAGCGGAGGGACCGAGCATGGCCGGGGCCACCACTATCGAGGCGGTGAAGCGCAAGATCCAGGTTCTGCAACAGCAGGCGGACGATGCGGAGGAGCGGGCGGAGCGGCTGCAGCGGGAGGTGGAAGCCGAGCGCCGCAACCGCGAGCAGGTACTGCCGGGGCTGTCGCTCGAGGGCAGAACCGGACGAGCGGTGCGCCCAGGGCCGGGGGTCGTTCCGAACCGCGGGAGTGCTTGCGAGATGCCGACCCAGGCCGAAGTGTCCGCTGGGACCGGGGCTCTTGCTCTGTGTGCGTGGCTCTCTCTGGGTCCCGCCCGTGGTGCTGAGCAGACTCCGAGGCCGGGGGATCGGCCTGTCGTCGTTTCGCTTTTGCCGGGGTCCTGGGACGGACAGCAGCCGGTGGGGGGGACCCGACAAGGGGGAGGGGGAGGCCCCGGCCATCTTGTGCGGCCCCGAGCCCGGAGCTGCGCGGGTAAGATGGAAGGAATGAGTGGGTTCCTTCGGGATGTGGCCAGCGCAGGAGCCCTCTGAAACACTCCTACATTCCGAATCCTGCCCGCATCCCGGCTGGCGGGGGTCTCCGCTGCCCCTGAGACCGGCAGCCTCAAGGGAAGACAGGGGCTGAGGTGGGATTGGCTGAAAAGGAGGAGGGAACAACGACCGCAGGGTCTGAGCTGGCTGCACTCGCGCTCACCGCCGGGCTGGGAACACCGGAAAGGCGGGGAACAGGGATGAGGTGACGCGGGCAGGACCTCGAGGGGACTGACTCCTTTGGGCCTGGGACACAGACAAGGCTGGTGGCATTTTGAGGACAGGGAGTGAGGTGACGCAGGGTAGGTCCTTGCTTGAATCTAAGCGTGACTCTCGTTGAATTTGCATTGACTTTGCCGCATTCGAAGCATGAAGCTGAGCCCTCACCTCTGAATGCTTGAGCCTGTGCCCGTGACAGCGCTGTGGTACTGCTGGGGATGGATCGGGCTCTGCTGCTCGGGCTCACGGCAGAAGCTCTTGCACTCCCGGGCCTCAGCTGGCTCGCTCTTTGCGGCCACATAAGGAATTCTCCTTGCAATTGCAGAATTGTCATGGGTACAGGCATGTTTCTCCCAGCTCACTGAACCTCCTTCAGGGGAGAGAACCAGTGTGGTGCCCAGGGCTTGCCTGGCCCTGGGTCCTGGGGAATCCTCCTGAATCACTTGGGTCAGCAATGGTCCCGAAGGCCTGGATGAGCTTTTCACTTGATTTGCTGGGCTCCAGGTGTTCCCTGGTTCAGGGCTGCCTTCGTGAAAGAAGCATGGAAGAACAGGAATGTGCCACTTGTAGCAGGGGTGCCTGGAGGAGTCACCTGGAAGTGTCACCCTGTGCTCTGGGAAAGCCTAACAGTTTAATCTCTATCTAGAGAGAAGCTGCAGAACAGGAGATCTAAGAGCTCTTCTGCAGCAGGGGAGAGGCACTTCCTCAAAATTAAGGGTGGTTTTTGGGTGGTGAACACTGCCTGCAGGAAATCAGGGCTAAGTGATGCAGTTCAGAAGGTCAAGAAGTGGAGGCCCACTGTACTGTTGTGTTTCCATTGCCTGGGAGAAGGAAGGAGGAGGTCCTCCACCTCAACAGCTGGTAGCCCCTTTAATAGGGAAAAGATGCATGTCAGGCAGTTTCTTTCCTCTTCTGTTTAAGGTATTGTTGCATTCCTCCTTAGGCAGACTTCCCTTTTCAGTGGGGGGTGTGTGTTGGCTCTGGGCACCAAAGGGGTTTGGGCTTCTCCAGAGCTGGGTGTACCTGCATGTGAGCTCTTCTGTGCTCTCCCAGCCTGATCTTGGAACCTGCCGGGGGTGCTGGTGGAATGGAGAGCTTGGACAGCCACTCTGGGAACTGGACACAATTGGTACTGGGCCCCAGTCTAACACTGGTGCTTTTCATCACTCTGCTCCTTCCTCCTCAGGCACTGTGAGGAGCAGTGTTTTTGGGAAGGATGCTTTGTTATGTGCAGCTGGGGTACTTTGTGTTTGTCTGACATGTGCCTGTGCAGAAGTCTTGTCTTTGTCTTTGCAGAAGATCATAGTGCTGCCCTGGAAAGGCTGCACTCCTGCCTGCCTTTTTAATCCTGTGGGGGAGCAGGACTGTGTATTCCCCAATGGGGCTCTGATGGGGTAGAGAGTCCCTAAAGCATCTAGGCTCCCCTGGGCTTTGGCTGGAGTTAACAGTATGGCTTTAAGCAGGGGCCTCATGGCCAATCAGGTCATGCCCCCAGGGTCCCAGAAAGATTGCAGCAAGTCTCTAGTTGACTATTTAATCTGGATCTGATCCAAAAGAGCAGTGCCAGTGAAGGGATTTTCATCCTTGGCCTTAAGGTGCTTTGCTTTCAGCAGTACTGAAGGGCTGTTCCTGTCCTCTGTATCTGCCCTGGCTGTCTTCTGACTCAACGCTGGAGCAAGCCACAGGGTGACAGCAGTGCTGTATTGCTCTACTGAGCACAAGCAAATGGCTCTGCCACACGAGTGATGAACTGAGCACAAAGCTGCATGGTCTGTGTTCCCCACCATCTCTGTTACCAGCACAGCACCATGGGGACAGGCTTGTACCTTGTGGCCTCTTGGACTGACTAGAACATGGATTGCAGTGGTTGTGGGGTGGGATGGCCTCTGATCTATGCTAGTTCCTTAAAGCCTCAGTCACACTTCTGGCAAATGTCTGCAGGCTATCAGCAGTTTCACCAGCTCCCAATGTGTATGACTGAACCAAGGCAACTATTGCTGGGGAACAGCCTCCTCGACCTGTCTAAAGACTGGAGAAGGGTTTTGCTCCTTCTCTGGATTGTTAGTGAGTTGCTGGGAGGGAGGAAGCCTCAAGTACTGCAGGCTCTCTGCTGGGGCTGTGGGCACTGCAGCAACAAGCCCTGGGGCTGGGCAGCACCTGTGACTAGCCCAGCCTGCCAGCATCTAATACAGCTTGGCACATTCCTGAACATGCTAATCCTTCTCACCTTGCTGATGAGAGGGTTTGCCTCAAGCAACGCTCATGTCCAGATCACACCAGTAAACTGACGCTCTGCTAAGTGGCAGCTGTCACCACACTCTGGTGTGGTGGATAAAAGGGCTACGATGAATGGCCTGGCAGGATCCTGGCAGCTGCAGAGGCAGCACTTGGTGTAATTCATCTCCTCGGTGTTTACGGCTTAAACTGTCAGAGCAGTGTAGGCTGACAGTGAGAAGCCTGCAGGAAGGCTGCTGTGCAGAAAAAGCATGAGGGAAGTGTGGCTGAGCTAAGTGTGCTGCTTGCCTTTGGGAGAAAGACTAAAGCATTCTGAGTTTGCTTTGGGCTCCTGTGTGCTGCTGCTGCTGACCCAGTGGCAGATCTCAGCTGCTAAACCTGCATAGGCTGAGTACTCTCCTCTACTCCCTCCAGGCTGAGGCAGAAGTGGCATCTTTGAATCGCCGCATCCAGCTGGTAGAGGAGGAGTTGGACCGAGCTCAGGAGCGCCTGGCCACAGCTCTGCAAAAGCTGGAAGAGGCAGAGAAGGCAGCAGATGAGAGTGAAAGGTGAGCGATGACTCCTGCTCACACTTTGTCAAACATTTGAGTGTCCAGTGCCATCAACTCCGGGCTTCCCAGAGTGGGGGAGGAGATCCCGCATCAAGGCTGGATGTGGGAGTCAGTGCCTGCTTATGCAGAGCAGCTAAAACGATGCTGATGAACCTGAAGCTGCTGATGGCCTTGAGTGTCCTGGAGCCTGAGGCTAGGGAGCGAGGAAGTGCCATGTGCCACCATGCATCCTCACCTCCGAAGGAGGAGAAATAAATGGGTTCAGGGACACTGTTGCCTTGTAAAGGTGGCTGCTGGTGGGGCAGGCTCTCTTCCATCTGCCTCTGCCAGCACGCTCTGTAACTGGCAGATGTCCCCTAACCTGGCCTGTGATTCAGAGGGGAGCAGTCCACTTCCAGCTGTCTGATGTGTGTCCTCATGCACGCAGCACGAGCAGTCTGACCCAGCTGGTGGTCTGCTATAAAGACAGACTTGGCTCTTCCTGCATTCCAAATGGGAAAGTGCTTGACTTGGCTGTGCCGAGTCCCTAAGACAGCTGAGTTTCTTCTCAGCATTGCACTTCCCTTGGCCTGGGAACCTGGTCATTTGCTGGAGGAATGTTCCAAGGAACATTTAATTCCAAGTAATTGAGGTTGCTGTATTCACATCAGCCTAGTGGCCTCTGCCTTCCTTTGCCACCTTCTGCATTCAGAGGAATCATGGTTTATTGGGAAGCATTGTGCTTCCAGGGCAGTGCTGTTAATGCTCTGAAACTCATTGCACTGCTGGCTTTTCCGAGGCTATTTTACACATCTCCCCTCCCTGTGCTTGCTTTTGGGCAGAGGCATGAAAGTCATTGAAAACAGAGCTCTGAAGGATGAGGAGAAGATGGAACTGCAGGAGATCCAGCTCAAGGAAGCCAAGCACATTGCAGAGGAGGCAGACAGGAAGTATGAGGAGGTGAGACCTCCAGTTACATCAGTGCTCTACTTGGCCAAAAGCTTCTGTCAGTTCCAGTGGCTCCTGCTGGCTGCCTTCCTTTCCTGAGTTCTTTTGATTCACTGCTATGCAGAGCCTACAAGCACAAAACTATCCTCCTTTCTCCTGACTCTGATTCTCCTTTCCAGGTTGCTCGGAAACTGGTGATCATTGAGGGAGATCTGGAGCGTACTGAAGAGAGAGCTGAGCTTGCAGAGTCGTGAGTAGTCTGCTTGCATAAACCTGGCAGGTCTGCCTCTGCATGGGAACTAACACTGCATTGCTAACCTTGTTACACAAGGCCTGAAGCACAGGGTAGGTTTAAGTCCACGAAGGAAAGGATGAAAGCACTTCCCTTCTTGAAACAGGATTAGCACCACCTCAGACATGGAGTTTGTGATTTGCTGTGGGTGGAGACGCTCTGCCCCTTTGCATGGAGGCACTCCCTAGTCATGGAGGCTGGAGAGCCTTCTTCTCCTCAGCATTCACCAGCACTGCTTTGTGTGTGCAGTCACAAGATTGTTCGTGTTGCTACAGGGCACAGTGCTTGTCCTGAAGTGGCACAGGGGGTGGCCAAGGTCAAAGCTGTGACTGAGGCTGGTCTCTGGGCCTCTCCAAGTATTTGCAGTAACTACTACTGGCTTCTGCACTGCTGAGCAGAAATCTGGGCTTTCCTGCTCAGAGCAGAGACACAAATCCTGGTGTTCAGGCTCCTTTCATGTGTCTGGATGCTTTAGCTGATCCTCAAGGAGCTGGTCAAGGCCTTTCTGTGCTCTGGGCCTTGTCTAACACAGTTGGTGTGTACGCAGCAGCAGCAGCAGCAGCAGCACTGTGCTTCCCACCCAGATGTGCATGTTGTGACCATGACTTTTTTGTGTTTTCCCCCCCATCCCCTTTTTTGCTTTGTGGTGGTGTGGTTTTGGTGCTCCTTTTGACCTTGCCCCCACCTGGCTTGTGCCCTTGTGTGACCGTCACTAACAGTCATTGCCGGGAGCTGCAGGAGCAGATCAGAGTGATGGACCAGAACTTGAAGTGTCTGTCTGTTGCCGAAAAAAAGGTACTAACCATTCCCTTGAACCATTAAACCAGAACTCCTGTGGTCTCCCCACTATGCTCCTCCCCTCAGCTTAACTGCGTCTCTTTCTCTCTCTCCTGGAACATACTGTCTTCTCTGCCCATAAATATCCCTGTCTGTGTGGTGGTGGCAGTCCTTCTGTCCATCAGAACAACTTCCCTCCATACAGCAAACTAAACGTGAAACTTCTCCTTGGAGACTCCCAGGTCTGACAGAAAAACCTGTGTCTACATCTCACTGCTCAGCTCTGTGCCCTGTGCATGTGCTGGCAAAATACTTCAAACATGAGCTTGGAGGCAAAAAGGGAACTTGCTTTCTGCACAGGTGCCTCAAAGCAGGATCCTATCCAGTCTCATCTCAGTCTCCTAAAGAGCTTCCTGGTCATCCCTGCACATGGATTCACTTCTTGTTTCCTGTCTTTCCCTCCCATTTCTTCTTTTCCTTTTTTTTCCCCCTTTCCTTACAAAACACCACAGTAAATGTTCCGAGCTGGAGGAGGAGCTGAAGAATGTCACCAACAATCTCAAGTCTCTTGAGGCTCAGGCTGAGAAGGTAGGGCGGCCTGTCCTAGGGCCGGAAACATTGCTGTTGTGCTAGACGAGTGTGTAAGCAGCAGAGCACCCACTGGGGTGGAAATGATTCAACTGCAGTCTTAAGCAAGCCAGGAGTGCTCTGCTGGGAGGGCTAATGTAATTCATTGGAGGGCTGTGGAAGCTGGGCTGTGGGAAGCTTGGCTGCCTTTCCCTGCCTTGGGGCAGACTCAATCAGCCAGGATGTTCAAGCTGCTAAAATGTTAAGATGAGAATTTTTCTGTATCTGAGTTTGTGTTCCATGCATGATGTGAGACTTGCTGCCTGACCCAGTCCTGTTGGACTTGGGCAAGGATGTGAACAACTCCCACTTGGAAGGTTCTGTTGTCACGTGTGCTGCAGTGAGGAGTTTTAAGACAGCCTCTCTAGTTGTGGGCTCTCTGGAGAGGGAGGTATCTGGGGCTGCTGACTGCTGACTCCTTTTCCACAGTACTCTCAAAAAGAGGATAAATATGAAGAAGAGATCAAGATTCTGACTGATAAACTCAAAGAGGTGAGTAGCCATGTCAGGATGGCCCAGCTGGGTGAGCTGGCCTCAGCCTGACTGGGAAGAGATGTGAAGGGTAGGAGACTCCATGTCCACAGACTGATGCCCTTTGCTGTTGAGCTGTTGCACTAACTGGCTTATTTCTGTCTGGCAGGCGGAGACCCGTGCTGAATTTGCTGAACGCTCTGTAGCCAAGCTGGAGAAGACCATTGATGATCTGGAAGGTACATTTCAGGGACAGGAAACCAAGGAATGTGTGTTGAGTGAGAAGCTAAGGAGGGCTATCACTCAGCTGGAGAGTGGAGAGGCTGCTGTGCTCCCTCCCCATTACTTGGAGCATAATGTGACTTGGCCTCCAAGGTGAGGCTTGGCAAGAGTCCTGCCCTGTGCCTCTGCTTTGAAAACAGTTCCCCAGCTGTGCTGCAGCAGGTCTCAAGCTCTTGATCCAGACACCTGGCCTTATCTAGACAGCTGGTGTATTTTGATAGTGATGTCCTCAGGAATATAATTAGATCCCTGTGTTCCAGCTTAATCCAATTAACTTAGGAGTGGCATAGGAAAGAATCTGAACTTGTAAGAATTGGTCACAATAACATCCTTGTGTGCAGAATGTCATGCATGTGCTGGCTTCTGCAAACGGCATCTTGCAAGTCAACCACAGGAGTCAGTGAGTCTTGAAATAACCCCCATGAAGACCAGACTCCCCAGTGTGAGTCCTGAATCAAGGTTAAATCGCCAGCAGTTCAGTCCATGGGGTAGTCAGCCTGAGCCAAGAGTGGCTTCCTTTCCTCCTCCCATTCCTCCACACAGTTCTTCAGGAACACTCTTGAGGCTAGCCCATGCAGAACCTTGCCCCAAGTCACAGAAGGAGGTTTCAGTTGCCTCCCTTAAATCTGAGACTGTGGCCAGATTCTTCTGTGGATTGCTGTGGCTGGAGCAGTGGTGCTGGTAAACCAAAACCCTTACAGGTCTCCTATCTTGACCACAGGTGGGACTTTGTGGTCTTTTAGTGCCAGGTCTTGGAGATACAAAGCACCATCCTACTGTCTGGAGTCACTGTTACTATCTGGAAATAGCAATGGTGTCAGCTGAGCTGTTCCAGAACTGTAGCCAAGCAGCAATCTGAGCCACCTCATGATCCAGGACAAGCTTTTATTTGGAACTGCAAAAAGTCCTTCAAATTCCTGCATGCTCCCCTTGAAACCTGTTGATTGAGAGTTGGCTCTGGTCTACAGCCTTGATGTTGAAGTGACCTAGTTTATGACAATTGACAAAGTTCCCCAGGCTCTGTGAGACTCTTAACATGCCTAGCTGTACTATAGCCTAGGCAGCCAGAGCTGGAGCAGCCTGTGCCAGCTCTGCAGGGCTCTGGGATGTCACAGCACAGTTCCAGGCCCACCCCTCCCTGGAGGTGGAGAGCTGCCTGTCTGCTCCATTATCTGATGGAGAACACTGGTGTGGCCAGTCTGCTCCCCCTCCTCACTGCATCCTGCAGGATTGGAATTTCCTCTGATGCCCAGCTCTATTACATGACTGACTTCTCCCAAGCCAGTCTTTGCATTAACACACAGGTGAGAACAAAGCACCTCAATTATCAGTGCTCTCCTTAGGTGTAACAAGCTTCTCTGTAAGTGGATGGAGTTGCCTTTTCCTGCTGCTCCTTCTGACACTAGTTCCTGCTGACCTTGCTGGACAGCTTGTTTGTCCAGGTGATGTGGTTTGAGTGCTTGGCTCTGCTGCCCTCGGAGCTGGATTGTAATCCTGAAAGGCAGTTGCAGGTCAGTTGGTCCTCATGCTGCTGAAACCCTGCCCTTCATTACTGGGGATGAACACAGAGTCGTGATGGCTCCACATCTAACTTCATTTTCTTCTGTTCGTGAATCCCATCCTGCCTTTCCTGCCCCAGAGTGTTGGAAGAGCTCCTTTGCTTTCCCTCATTGTTTTCCTTTTGTTCTCCTCCTAAACCTCTTCTAGATGAGCTCTATGCCCAGAAACTGAAGTACAAAGCAATTAGTGAGGAACTGGACCACGCCCTGAATGACATGACTTCCATGTAAATATGAGCTGGCTGGAGTTCGCCCCTTGCTTCAGCAGGCTGGTCTGCCAGTGCTTGCTTGGTTTGCTGTGGTTTCCTTAGCTGGAGAATTGATGGCACTGTGCCGTCCAGGTTACTTCTACAGATCTGCCCAAGGTGCCCCAGCATGCCATCCTCTAACTCTAGGTCATTGTGATCTGCATGTGTAACCAAGTGCTGTGCTGGCCTGAAAGAGTTCTGACTTAAATTTGAGTGCAATTCCCATTCCCACTGGGAAAGGCTTTCTCAGGAAATGTGGTTTTGTCATCTGCTGGAGCCACTGGGCCATGGTCTCAGGATTCCTTCTGGAAGAGGCTGTGGATAGTGCTCAGGTGGATTTCTTAGGAATTGCCACAATAGGCTTGAGATGGGTCAGATCATGAACTGATCTGTGGAAGTAGCTGAACTTGTGTGTTTTTGCAACTTTGCTCCTCAGCTTTGTGTTCAGATCTGCAGTGGGTGCTGCTAACAACTGCTCTGTCTGGTCCTTGCACTAACCCAGGAGAGGCCAGGTCCGCACCCCACAGAGAAGAGCCTTAACACGAGTGTGCCAAAGTTCCCTAAGCAGAGTTTGCTGTGCACACACACTGAAGCTTCTCTTAAAATTAGTATCTCCTTCTGTCTCACACAGATAAGTCTTGTGATTCCAAACTCCCCTTTGGATTTGTCTCTCTGCTTGGTGGCTTTTTCTGCATCTGCACTCGTCATTCACGCTCTCTTCAGCTGACTCTGAATTCCAGTACCTTTTTCCAGTTACTGTGCACAGGGCATCCCTGGGAATGGGTGCTCTAAAGACACGGAAGCAGCAGCAGCAGCCCCTCAGTTCTGCTGCACTTGCTCCTAAACAAAGCTCCCTCTGTGTGACCTGATGTGCCAGACACAGCCTGCTCTGAGGGGCTGCCCTTTCTGTGTTGGGAGAGCTGTGAGGATGTTGTTCTCATCTGCATATCTTGTGTGGAGCCATAAAGCTCTTTTTGTATTTCTCTTACCACTTGCTCAAGCATGATGTCACCGTTTTTAAGGAAAACAGTTCTTGCATAAATGGCTGTTGCTTTTGAGAAATGGGTTTCTAGTGACCACTTGCTGCTTTAGAGTAACTGTTTCAGCATTTCCTTCAAACTGGTGTCACCCTTGGTGGAACACAAACCTTTTTTCTTTGAGGTGTGTTACTGGCTCCCAGATGTGATGGCAGCTCTGCAGACAGGGCCTGTGGGATCAAACAGTAGGCTGGGGGTTGCAGCAGGAGGCCCTGGAGCTGTGTTTGAGTGAAGACACTCCTCGTTCCTGCCTGCTTTGGAGTGTTCACCAGCACTGGTTGACAAATGCTGGCTTGCAGTGGGAGGTCACACACCTGACAGTCATTAGCCAGGGCATGGAATCCAATAAATACTGTGTGAGCTCTGGCTGATCTCCACTGGGGCAGAACTGGTTGGGTGTGAGATGCTGCCTATGCCAAGGATCCACGCCTCTTGCTTCGGGAATGAGAAAGCACTGCAGCAAGGCTGTGAGCATTTGAGCCAGGGAATCTCTTGTAGAGCCCTCCCCTCCCCATGCAGGGGCTGAGGGCTTCAGGATCCTTGTAGGAGTGTGGCATGGAGCTTCCCACTGAGCACTGTCACTGGCAGTGGGCTGTGAAAGCCTGGCATGTGTCACCACTGGCACTGTTGCTAATTGATTTGGTATGATAAACACTGGTCAGCCTCTCAAAATGGTATGTGCTGCCTCTTGGTGGTTGGTCAAATACTTTTTCCTTTCTGGATTGGTTCATCTGCTACAGTGCCCGAAGAGCCCTTCGTGAGCAGCATTCTGATGACATGGGACGCTTCCCGTGGCTTTCTCAGGTTTGTGCCCGTCTGGTCTCCACATCACAGCACTGGCCATCAGGATAATTGAGGCACACTCATGGGCCCCAGCCTGTCTCACTCTGTCTTTAGTGTCAGGTCTGGATGGGGAAGGGTAGGAGCATTCAAGGAATTTCAAAGTGTGTGGTCTGACACTCCTGGGATGTGGGGCAGTAGCTGTGTCCTGTAAGCACAAAGTGAGAACTCAGAAGGCTTCTGAGCTGGAGTTGAGGATCTGGATCCTGTGGGAGGGGCAGGGCTTCTGTAAATGTGAAAGCTTCTAGGCCAGTGTTCCATTGTCAGCTCTTATGACAACAGGGACGCCATCATTGCCAATATCTGAAGGGAGGGAGTCAGAGGATGGAGCTCAGTGGTGCCCAGCAGGAGGATAGGCAACACATAGAAAGTGATGCCCAGGAAGTTCCACCTGAACATGAGAAAGAATTTCTTTCCTGTGCTGGTAACTGAGCACTGAGCAGATTGCCCAGAGACTCTGTGAAGTCTCCCTCAACAGAGATATTCCAGAATGATCTGGACACAATCCTGTGTGATGTGCTATGGGATGACCCTGCTTGAGCAGAGAGGTTGAACCAGATAACCCACAGTAGCTGCTTTCAACCTCACCCCTTCTGTGATTGTTAGTGGATGGGAGGTGGTAGCCTGCCCTTGGGAAGTGCCTGTCTCCTCACTGGGAGCTCTGGTTGCATCCTGGCTCTTGCTGTGGGGAGCTGGTGGCTCTCCTCTGCACAGTGGTGTTCCTGGGAGTGTTATCTAAGGCTGCTCTGTGGCAGGCCCTTTCCCTACTCATCCAGAAGGAATCCACTCTGGCTGGTGCATGGGTATGTGGGTGGGTGATGCAGTGTTTACCCTGGGAGGTTTTGGAGGCATCTGGTCTGACTGGATTGCTGGGCTTGTGCAGGCTGGTTACTGTGAGCTGTGCTGTGATGTGGGAGTGCTGCAAACATAGATTAACTGACCAGGAGGGCAAGATCCTGGGGCTGCCCTGGCTTTGGGCATAGAAGGGAGCGGGCCAAACGTGGCGTAGCTGCTGCAGATCTGGGCAAGTGCTCTATATGGAGAAGCTGAAGTCTAGGAAGTTTAGGCATACTAGATACTCCAATCTGCTACCTTGTGTGGGTGAATCATCAGGTCCCTGTACACAAGCAGAAATGTTCGGTTGAAAGTGTGAGCTGTTGGACCAAGTCCTGTGAACACAGTTCATTCTCATCCTCTGCCACATGGGAGACCCAGGACCAGCCTGGATCACATGGATCTGGGGACTGGCGTTGGGGCTGCTCAGGGCCAGCGTGGAGCCAGAGTCCCTCACAGCAACAGTAGCTGTTGTGCAAGGCATGGGCCAGGATGCTGTGTACCCACAACTTCTAGATTGTGGTAGGGCAAAAATCTGCATGTGCCTTGGTCCCTTAGTAGCTTTAAAGAAGGGACAATCGATCAGCATTACTGCCCTCTCCTGCAGAGCAAGGTGGACTTAGAGTGGGTCCTGAGGACTGAGAGAAGCTGAAGGTGAAGCTGAAGTTGAGCTTCCCCCTCTGTGTGCAGATGTTACACTGAAGGGACTGAGCTGAGACTCAGGGGAGGGCAACGTGCTTTAGTTGCTCCATGTAAACCACTCGACTTTCTGGAATTTTACCCAGCTAGGTCTTGTTCAAGAGCAAAATACTCTGAGATTGAAACCAATGAGGAATGGTGTAGCTCCCCTTCAGAGGGTGCCTGAGAGCCCTAGGACAAGGGCTAGAGGGGAAGCCCAAGGCTGTGCTCTAGGCTCACTCCTCCAGCAGAGGCATCACACTATGTATCACCACTGCAGGTGGTGCTGATCAGTTCTGCCAGGCTGGAGGATGATATGTGAGGTTTTTTGACTGCGTGGAGTTCTCCTAAGTGCAGGAAATGGAGTTGTCAGGCTGGGAGGACTCTGCCCATACAAATGAGCAGGGAGATCTCTGTAGTGGCTGATTGTGGCTGACAGGTTGTGTGGCAGGACACTGGCCACCCAGTCCTGAGAAGTGACAGATCCTGGAAAGGGACCAAACATTCTGATGAGCATGAGTGCGTGGCAGGAGCCTTGAGGATGCATTTGGCAGCTAGGTCTCTGTGGGGCTATAAGGACAGGGACTGGAGAGGCCCCACTGCAGAGGCAATGACAGCCTGTGCCCTGCTCATGGAGTTGTTCTAGGGCAGATGTAAAAGAGGACTCAGCTCCAAAAGTCCTTATTTCCTGTACCTGAAGCAGTTGCTGCCTTCAGTCCTTACCTGGGTTGTTAGTGTGGCACCAGGCGTGTTCTCAGAGGAGGTTCTCCAGGCCTGGGATGAGATGCTGTGATTCTCAGTTCTTCTGGTGTGCCTGTCCTGCTGTTCAAACCCTGTCAGTCCCACTGCAGTGTGGCATGGCTCCCTCTGGAAGCTATTTCTGGTACAGCTGTGGCAGAACGCCTTTCTGCAGTGTGCTCCACAGGTGTAAGGCACATCCCAGATCTCTGTCCTTGCTGGGGTTCAGCCCAGTCCTGCCTGCAGGCTCCTCTTCTGGTGTCTCCTCTTCCTTTCTTTGCCTTTGCACATCTTTGGCAGCAATTTCACTTCTGCCTGCTTTTTGGTTTCCTCTGTGATCTTCCTGAGCTGAAGCACAAGTTAGAGAAAGACAAACCTTTGGGAACAGCCCAGGCTGTCCTCAGAAGTGCATGTTATGGAGACAGCTTTTTTGATGCTCTCATCTTGGTGCTCTACTGACTTTCCCTTTCTCTCTTTTTGTCTCTTCCTCTGGTTTCCCTAATCCTGCTACTGCTGCAGAGTGCCTGTACAGCCAGCTTGAGAAAAACTGTCTGCTCTCTAATGAGATGAAGTTAATGCTGCATGATCTGTGTGACTGAGAAGGGGCCCACTAATCTCATTAAACAAGCTTATTGCGACCACCAGTGCTGTGGACCACAGTGAAATCTGATCATTAAGACTGGCAGACTTGCGAATTTTATGCAATTACTGCTTTTTAATGAGGCACTTGGATATATCCTGTAATTTATTTAAGCATATTTTTTAATATATAAAGGTAACCTCTGTTCTTGGTGAAGTCACCCCCAGACTTGTCTGTCTGTTTTTGAGCAGTCTTGTTTGCTTGTCCAGGGGGTCCTGCCTGACTTCTCCATGGAACCAGAATAGCTGCACCCCCCAAATAAGGGGTGAGGTGAAGTTAGACTTATGTCTGCTTGAAGCTGCCTGTCAAGTGCTACAACTTAATTTACTGTTAGCTGAATGACTGTAGGATTTCCTGGTGCATGGAATGATGGCTTCTACCAATAAATGACTGACCTTGTGGTCTGTGAGACACTGCAAATCTGTAGTACATTCCTATCTAGGGGAGTCCTAACTGAGAAGGTTTGGGGGCAGAAGTAATTTCCCAGGCCTGACTCCAGTGCAGCTCCAGAGCCCTGAAATGGGTTGGGAAAGCTCACAGACATCTTGACAGCAAATGCCAAAATGCACAGCCTGAAGCTGTGTCCTGGGTGCCTGCAGGGAATATTTAAATGCTGCCGTTGCTCATGCTCGAGGAAGGCTGTTCTCTCTCTGTGCACAGTTTCTGGCCCTAGGGAGGTTGGGAGTGGCTTTGGGAATCTGCCTTTACCTAAAGGACATTTTTCTACAGCCTGTCTGTCCAGTGTCCCAGCGTGTGGATGTCTCCAGTGATATGGGTGGGCTCACCTTTGGAGTAAAGCCTACTTAGAGCACTAGCTGCTGATCTGCTCTCCTCCTGGCTTAAGGAACATGTGAGAATTGACTGCATAGCTGCCTGTAGTGTTGGGCAGGGTGCAGTTCCCTCACTCCTCCCTCTCTGCCTGTCACTGCCCCAGCTCCTGCCCTGCTGCCCTCCAGGCTGGTGGTCTGCTCCCTGCTGCTGGGCTTGGCATCCCTATCCTGTGCTGAGGCGAAGGGGGCACAGCCAGCTGTAGTTCCAGGGGGTGGTTTCCAAGTGTGTGTTGCTCTTGGGTGCCTTGCTGGGCCACACGTGTCAGCTGTGGAGGTGTGGAAGCCCTGGGAAGAGCTGGCTGCAGTCAGAGACACCTGCATGTGAAACACTGCCTAGAGCTCTGGCTAAAGGTGCACCATGGCCATACTGACTGGGAGCACCAGCAGTGTGAGAGGTGAGGACTACACACAAGCCAGGTAACCTCAGAGCTTCCAGCTGCACCCAGCCAGGCACTCCAGTCCAAGGATTGCTGCGGCAGTGTGTGGGGAAGGGGCTGGCAGAAGCTTTCTTTGCCAAAGGACTCTCGGTCGTTTCATGCTGATTTGTAACTCTCAACTCTTGCTTCCTGCCAGATAAACTGAAATCCACCAAAGAGGAGCATCTCTGCACGCAAAGAATGCTGGACCAGACCCTGCTAGACCTGAATGAGATGTAATGGATCCCTGCCACTGCCTCCACCATGCGATGCCAGCCCAGCTGCTGCTGCCCTCTAACCCTGGGACCAGAGTTTACTTTCTGTTGCCAACTTGACAAAACACAAATCTCCTTTGTTCCAGGGTTAAAGGCCACCAGGTTGGGCAGAGCTTCAAACAGCATCATTAAGGGAAACAAAGAATGCAATAATGTTTGGAGAGCATGTTTGAGATGTACACATTTTGTAACTACCTTTTTTTGTAGCAGCCATTATAAACATTCCAAATAATGTGTGAGCTGGTGAGCTACACTTCAAAGCTCTTGGCTTTAAAATTTGGTATTAACTTGTTAATCGGCTCTAGGCCACCCTGCATTGGCAGGGCAAGAAACGGATATGATGGTTCTGGCTGCCAGTCAGAGTAGCCAAGCTACGGATTAAAGCCTGTTGGGAAAACTTCCTTTCCAGGAGCTGTTTGCCAGAAGCACAAAAGCACAGTTCAATTTTTCAGCTTTAAGGTAACTCTGTGTTGGGAAGGAACAACTTGGATGAAAGGCATCTGTTTTTGGTTTTTGTTTTTTTTTTTTTAAGCCAAGCCAGTCATCAGAACAATTGAACCAATTGAAAACTTTGCAGGGATTGTGTCCCTTCCCCTCCACACCTGAAGGGCTTAGAGAAGCCACTGTCCCTGTAACCCATTGCTACCCTGGGGCCAACTTTGCCTTCACTAAGTGCTGATGCACCAAGCTTCACTGCTCATCACGGGGTTACACTTAACAGCTTAAGTACAACAGCCTTGTGTTCTTGGAGAAGTGTTTTTGCCTACCTGGAGAGAGGGAGGCAAGCCTTCCCTCCTGCCCAGGACTGCTCTTACTGTCTTAATTGAGTACAAGCCATCTTGCTGTGCATTGCTGATGTGTCGTGGTTGTGAGGTGTGTGGCAATGTCACACTCACAGTGTGTAGCTTGTGGTTTGAGCATGCTGCTTGGTTGTAGCAGTTTTTGGGGCCAATCTGGAGACAAAAACCCTATCCAGTATTTTGATACTAAATTGAAAAATTGTGTTACTGTCTTTTGAAATAAAAACTGATCCCTCCACACGGCTGCTGGCTGCAGAGCTTTACTGTGAGGGATGGGGGTGGAGATGAAGACTGGTGTTTGTGCCCATCCCTTGGGGGTGAGACCAGGCATAGGTTAAGTAGCACTTCCCAGGGCAGGAGTGCAAAAGCAGGACTGCAGTGAGAGTTCCTCAGTCAGTTTGGAGATTACACTGAGTGGAAGTGTTAATCTGCTGGAGGGCAGGAAGGCTTTGCAGAGGGATCTGGATCCATGGGCTAAAGCCAGGGATCTGGATCCATGGTCCACAAGGCCAAGTGCCAGTTTCTGACTTTGGGTCACCATAACCTGCTGCAGTGCTCTGGGCTTAGGGAAAAGCGGCTGGAGAGCTGGAAAACAACCTGGGAGTGACAGCTGACAGCAGCTGCACATTAGCCCACATAAATACCCACGGTGGGTGCCATGGGGACCCAGAGGCATGGAGGGGGCTCAGCCTGGAGAAAAGGAGCCTCAGGTGGACTTTTTCACTCTCCACAACTCCCTGACAAGGGAACAGCCAGGAGTGGGTAGGATTTCTCTACTCCCAGGGAACAAGGGACAGGACAAGAGGAAATTGCCTCAGGTTGTGCCAGGGGAGGTTTATATTGGATATTACAGAAAATTTCTTCACAGGAGGGGGTCCAGCCCTGTCACAGGCTGCCCTATCCAACCTGGCCTTGAACACTTCCAGTGGTGGGGTAGTCACAGCTGCTCTGGCCAATCTGTTGCAGGGCCTCACCACTCTCACAAGGAAAAATTCTATCCCAATATCCCTGTATTGGTTTTGCATGGCCTGGTTTTTTGGTAGCAGGCAATGCCTGTGGGGATCCATGAGGAATGCAGAGATCCACCCAGAGCCCATGGGGGTCCATGGGGGATGCAGAGCTCCATGCACAGCCCGTGGGGAAGGTGCCCATGCCAGAGCAGGTGGGTGCCTGGAGAAGGCTGTGATCTAGGGAAAGACCCGGAGAAGTCCCTTGCTTCCAGGCTGAAGCAGCTTGTCCACGGAGGACTGCACCCCGTGGAAAGAGAGACTCACCTTGTAGCAGTTTTGGGAGGACTGTGCCTGTGGGAGTGCCATGATCCGCTGGCGTGAGCAGGGGTCACGCTGGTTCGTTTTCCCAATCTCAGAGTGCAAGAGGATACACAACAATTGGGACTTCCAGTTTAATCACAGCAGTGCACTTTTATTAAGTGCTAACAGCAACTAAGTGACAGAAAAGGGAGGGAGAGAGAGAGAGAGAGAGAAGGGGGGAATATAGCTACCATAGGAGAGACAAAATCCTCATGGTCCGGCCAATAGATTTGTCTTCCTTCTGTGGGGGTGCACCGAAGTGGTTTCAGAAAGTTAATGTTTTATGGTCTTTCTCCTAGAGTTTCCAAGCCAATTTAGTAGTGCTCCTACTATTAATCCCCAGATTAATAACTTTTAAAAATAGAATTGCATTTCTTAATGAAAACCATATTACCGAGTTGTTGTTGATGGCTCTTGGGAGCAAACCACATGTTTTATTTCAGGTTTCACCATCTCTACAGAAGACAGCAGGACATTGGAAGTCAAGTTGTATGTGGTGGCTATGTAAGTTTATGTCACCAAAGTGTATTTATCTGATGGGAATGTGTGTTTACTTAACAACGAGCAGCTGCCAAATGGAGTGCTATGAGTAATTGTGCTACAGATTTTAGCACTAATAAGGAAATGAGAGAGTGGGAAAGGACTTAACCCTCACTGTGATGTTATCTCTGTCTCCCCCTCACATACAATTCTATTCCCATATATTGAACAAAAATTTTCTGTGTGACAAACCACTACAGAAATGCAAAATTCTGGGAGTATTTTTGGAATGTGCACTAGGTTTTCCTTGGAAGGGAACACACTTTTCCACTGATTTCTGCCAATTCACAGAACCTGAGAGTAACTCACCATTGTAAAACAGACCTGTTTTCTGTTCTGCAGGTAAGAGGCAAAGGTGGTAGTAATTCTCTTCAGTTTTTTTTTCTCTAGCCCTTCAGGTCATAGAATAACACTCTTGTTCACTTCTATGTGAAGGAAACTGCTCTGTGCTTCAGGTTAGGCCATATTCCATAGCATTCAAAGACTCACACACTGCCTTGGGCTGGGAGGGACCTTTAAAGATCAACCCGTTCCACCCCTTTGCCGTGGGCAGGGACACTTTCCAGTAGACCAGGTTGTTTCAAGTCCCTGGACACTTCCAGGGAGTCACAGCTTCTCTGGGCAACCTGTACCAGGGACTCAGCACCCTCAGAGGGAAAAATTTCTTCCCAATATCCCATCTAACCCTACCCTCTGGCATTGGGAAGCCATTCCTGCTTCTCCTGGCACTCTAGATACCTGTTCAAAGTCCCTCTTCAGCTTTGTTGGAGCTCCTTTAGGCCTTGGAAGGGGCTCTAAGGTCTCCCCAGAGCCTTCTCTTTGCCAGGTGAACACCCCCAGCTCTCCTGGCCTGGCCCCAAAGCAGAGGGGCTCCAGTCCTCAAAGCACCTTCATGGCCTCTGGACTCATTCCAGCAGCTCCATGTCCTTCCTATGCTGGGGATCCCAGAGCTGGAGGCAGCTCTGCAGGTGGGGTCCCACCAGAGCAGAATCCCTTCCTTTATCTGTGGCCCACACTGGAGGATCAGCCTAGGACAGTGTTTGCTTTCTGTGCACTGGTCTGCTGGTGCACATTCTCTTTAAGCTTTCCGTAGACAATTCCTTCTGCAGTTCCTGCAGCTTTGAGGTAATTCCAAGAGGTCTCAGGAATGTGAGAAACTAGACACTTGGATAGAAAAGCCAAAAATAATGGAATTACAGCAGCAACTATTAAACTTTGCTCTGACACTGGAGAAGTGGTAGCTCTCACACAAGCCATGTGCAGCACAGCCTCTCCTAACCTGACCAGGTGCAGGTCCCTGCTGCACTCACTCTGTGCCAAGTAGTGTTCTTGCAAATGATTTCCAGACAAAGTTTTCAAGTCAAGGTGTCCTGGGACCACTCCCCAACAGTGAATTCGATGTAGTTTTTGAAGCTGATGAAGCTGTTGAGCAAGTTGTTCTGTGCCAACTAGCCTCAGCACCTTGCAGTGTAAATTGTGTTCAGAACTATGAATGTAGTCACAGACTCCCATCTCTAATTTTATATAAAGCATGACAATGTGAAGGCAATGCAGCATGACAGAGTGACAGTTTGATTACCAAAAAAAGAAACAGTGGTTTGATACATGTTTTTTAAGCTTAGGTTTTTTAAGTCCTGAGCAATTGATAGGAATCTTCTCTGCTGTATTTCAGGCCTGTTCAGACTCATATCAAGCGCCTAACTCTGGTGAGGGTGTCCATGTTTCAGTGGGGATAGAGTTAATTTTGCACAGTTCTGTTACCTGCCATTGGCTAACAGCTCAAAGCATGAGCTTTCTCCCTTTTTGGTGATAAATGGCCTTGAAGGAAGATTGCTCCCTTTGCCCCTAGCTTTAGGATGGCTCTGTGCTCACTTTCCTGCACCAGGCATCTGTGAACAGGACAGGAAGATTTACCTTCCCATCACTCTGTCACTTCCTGTCCTTGCATTTCCACACCATCCCTTGGAAGTCTCATATCGATGTAAACTTCAGGTGCAGTAGACTACAGAGGGCTTCTTGGTCAGAGAACCTCTTCCATAAGGGAAATTTGTTAAAACATTTTGAGCCAGTTGAGGCATAAATTAGGAACCTGATCACTGGGTCAAACAATTCTCAATTTCTTTTAGTCTTGCAACTACTGTCCTTCCGTACTCCTCCCTCCAGCAAGCCCCATTTCTTTGGGATAAAGTCACATACTCTTTTCCTTTTTCCAGAGATGCCATGCTCCTGTCCTCAGGTGTTCTTCCCCCCACTCTGCACTTTTTCTCCCTCTTCCTGTCATGTCCTTTGGTTGCACTGTTCTCTGGTCCTAGCCCAATATTCCCAGACTGTTTGCTGTTCACTCAACTGTGCAGCAGTCAGGTTCACTGGATTTTTGATCTGTTGACAGCAGTGTGTAAGATCAGCCAAGAGAGATGCACTGTTCTTCTGTTCTTTCCCAGATTTTAGTCTTTGATCATCTGGGGTAAATGTGTACCCCTGTGTGGAGTAAATGGTCTTCCTGTGTCTGGGATGGGAAAATTAAGTTTATTTGGTTTTCCTTAGGCTGTAAGACAAGCCTGAATGTAGTTCATTTGTTTTCTGATGATCCATTGCAAGACATTACACAGTTTTGAAAAGTAATTTGAGATTGTGAGAAGCGCTGTGAGAAGTGTTATCAGAAGTGCTGATGCTGCTGGGGTTGCTTGGTGTTTTCTTTGTTGTTCTTGGGGGTCAGGATGAAACACACACCAGGCAGAGCAACCACGGCCACACTACACCACAGACACACAGCCTGGCTCCCTGAACACCACTGTGCACATGTGCTCTAAGTATGCATTATATTATTGGCTTTTCACAAGTATCAAATTGAATGCTATATGTATAATGATGAAAAACCTGGCTGTACGAACATAATTTCTTTTATTTCTGTAACAAAACTAAGTAGTAGTGTGATACTTATATATGTTAGGTCATAGTAAAGTATTGAAATAAAGATGGTTTTTGTATACGCAACCCAGAGAGTAAAAAGATCATCAGAAGGCCTCCCTGACATTCCAAAACTGCCTTACCAGAAGAAGATAACAGCAACCAGAGCCCCAAAGAAGAGATTTATTTGGCCTCTGTTATCAGGGGCTGAAGACACACTGGAGCCAGAGGAAAGATTTATCCATGGGGCAGTGGAGGGGATTAAAGCTACGCAAAAGAACATCCAAACTTAAAAGAATGTATAAAGCCATGAATATGCAACAGGCTGGTGCTCTTAAGGAATGATTCTTTGTTCGTAAGGTGTGCTCTTGGCTGAATGTCAAGGCACCCAGCCATCTTATCCCTTTGCTTTATCATTGTCTCTTGTCCTTTTTTAAATTAAATCCCTTTTATTATATCAAGACGAGTAGAAGTCGATTTTTATAACAATTTTACTGACAGGCCTGACTGCTAGGAGCTCAGAACCACTCTGCGTGGCGCCGAAGCACTGGGACAGGCTCCCGCCGGACCCTCCGCCGTGCCCACTCCAGTGTGTTGGACCCCGGTCTGCTGCAGTTTTTCCTTCACTGCAAGTCTGCTTAATTCTTTCTTTGTTTCGCGGCCGTTTGCTGGGGGCTGTGTGTGTGTGTGTGTGTGTGCCCGAACGTGCCCCCTCAGCGCGGCAGCCCCAGAATCGAGACCCGCCTTCCCCCGTGGGCCCCGCCGCCATTTCCTGAGGGAGCGGCGCCCGCGCCACAGCGCCCCCTGCCGCTGCGGGGGCCCCGCGCCACAGCCGCGCGCGCACCAGCGCCCCTGGCGGCTGTGCCCGGAACTGCCCCCAAGGGGAAATGCCTCAAGAGCGGCAAGAGACTTCCTTGGGATTTCTGGTTTTGTTGTTTGTTTGCTTTGTTATACACACACACACACACTCGTAAAGAAGTGTTGCTCCTTTTCCCATATCCTTGCCTGAAAGCCTTTGGATTTCAGAGTTATAATAACATAGAGGGAAGGGGGGTCATGTTTTCCATTCCAGGGGAGGTTCCCACCTTCCTTGGCAGACATCTGTCTTTCAAAACAACACATTTTCCCTGACACAGGGAAGACAGACACCTTGGCAGACACCTTAATTCCAGTCCCTCAAGTCCTTGATTCCCATTCTCTGGTTTGGGTGGGCTGTTCCAGTGATACAGCATTGCAGTATGGGAGGTGGGAAGACCAGACACCCGGCAGATCTGAAACTTGGACTGGCTCTTCCTGGATTGTGTGGATTTTTAACTGCTTTGGGTTATGATTGAGAACTGAGGTCATCAGACATGCAACTCTCAGGGGTTCATGTCTGCAGAATGAGGGGCTCAGAACCCATCCTGGGGATGATTGGCCATCCCTAGCCCTGGGAAGTGGCAAACCTGGTGCCATGTCACCCAATCTCGCTTCTCCCTGCATCCCTCCCTGGGGAGGGCTTCCTCCTTCCTGCCTGACCAGCTGACCTGTGACTTGGGTGCTGAACCTCCACCAGAAGGAAGAGGATGGACAAACAGGGTGAGACTGACTATACAGGGACCCAGGAGTGGAATTCGGGGCTGGCAGAGGGACTGTCTGGGGGAAACATTTTTTCCCTCTTTGAAACATAATTTTGAGGCTGGATGATTGCATCCTGTAGGCGAAGCTCTGAGTCATTCTGTGGAGAATTTAACTCACCCTCTGCAAACCAGCCACAGAGCTGCTTCATATGGGCTTTATTGTATAAAGTTGGCTCCAGCAGGAGGGGAAGCAAATCCCACCCTATTCCTAGGGAACAAAGCTTGTTGTGTCTTGCTCTGGGCCTTATTCATCTTCCAGAAGGTGCAGAGGGTTTGCAGCCTGGTTCTGTGGGCCCAAAAAAACCTCACTGTGTCCAGGCAGGGAGCAGGGCCCCAGCTGGATCTGCCAGCATCTCTGTGCTGTCAGGATTCTTGAGGCAGGGCATTAAGCAGGGCTCAAGCTCTTTGGGTCCAGGCACCATATCTCCTGCCCTCCCTCACCCCCAGTGCCGGAGTTTGGCTCGGCTCTCCTTGGAGTGGCCCTCAGGTGTTGGTGCTGCCACAGAGAGGAGGTTCTCGGGCTCCAGGACAAACATGCCATACAAGTTCCATAGCAGCATGGCCAGGAGCGGCAGGAAGGTCATGCTGAAGCCGAAGGCACGGAAGGAGCGGCCGATGGCATAGGACATCCAGAAGATCAACCTAGAGAAGGCAGAGAGTGTGGGCTCAGCCATGGGTGGTGCTATAGGGCTGGCACTCGGTGGTTCTGACCAGTGAGGACTTCCACGGCATGGCTGCTGTAGGAAGAGAAATCCTTCCTGGCTCTGGGGAGGTGCTGCCAGAGAGGGAGTTTGCTCCATAGGATGGTGTTTGCTGGCACTGATAGAGCCCAACAGCGCTCTGGGGTGAAGGAGCCACTTACCGGGAGATGGCAAAGAACCCTGTGAGCAGTGGGATGAGCTTGAGGAGTTCCTGTGGGAGGTAGGTGGCCAGCACAGCCATGTTGAAGAAGTAGAGGATGAAGAGGTGGACAGACTGGGAGACATAAGTGCGGTGGATCTCCACCTCCCGGTGGAGCTCTCCGAAGGGCTCCAGGGCGGAGGAGCAGAGGCGGGAGATGCCGCTGACAATCATTCCTGGGGGACAGAGAGAGGGACTGAGTGGGTGCCCAGAGGAGCCACAGTGGGGTTTGGGGAGCACCAGGAGGGGAGAAAAACTCTGTCTGCTGCTCTTGGTGGGAGCAACAGAGCCACAAAGAGCTCAGCCCCAGCTCTGCTCCTGCAGCCCAGAGCAAAGTGCTCATACCCCAAGCCCATGGCTCACCCAACACGATGGGGAAGGTGGCAAAGGCAGCACAGCGCAATGTGTAGACCAGGCGGGCACTGACGGTGGGCAGCAGCGGGGCGTCGAAGGGCAAGAAGATGTAGGCCCCATAGATGAGGCAAGGGCAGAGGAGCAGAGCCCCCGCCACCGATGCCACAGCCTTGAGATTATCAGTGCCACAGTTCTTGGCACATAGGCACCGTGACCCCTCAGCTGGGGGCTTGGCCATGCGCCCCTCGAAGCTCAGAGGGTCCCGGTAGCGCGAGGGGCTGAGGGGAAGGAAGACCTGCTTGTGGTGGAGGCTGCTGGGTCTGTCACTGGGGGGAACGTGGTCATGCCTGCCCTCCTCCTGGGGCCATGGGGTGGGGTGCTGCTTCTGCTTGAAGGGGCTCTGCTCAATGCACTGCGGGTCAATGGGCACAAACACATGGGCTGCCATCACAGGCAACTGGGGGACTTCCTCATCTTCGGCCTCAACTGTAGGGCAGGTGGGAACAGCTTCCTGTGGGTCTTTATGACCGCCCTCAGGACTCGAGCGCCTCTTCATCTCCACAAACTCTGGCTGGCCCCAGGCATTGTACTGACACTGGTCCCACGGCAGGGTGGCATCAGGGTCCCCCAGTTGTTCATCTGGAGCTGGTGGCACCTTGTCCAGGGCAATCTTCCCCAGCTCCAGCAGAGCCACCTCCTCAGGGGGTAGGACAGGGTCCGCAGCAGCCATGAGAGTGTCCAGTTCCACACAGTGGGGATGCAGCTGGGGGCTGGTAACACTTCTGCCTGCACTTGTGGTGCAGTTTCTGTCCTTTCTGCTTTCACCCTGGACCAGGAGAAAGGAGACAGATAAATTTACATCAGAAATGAGAGGTCTGGGGTTATGTTCACAGCTCCAATGACAAAGTGGGAGCAAACTGACACCTGTGGAGTCCTCACCATCCACCTGTCCTTGCACTAGGACAAGAAAGCAGTAACAAGAAAGTGGTGTCCCCATGCTCTGGCCCCTGGATCAGGTACAGTCCAGGGCAGGGTGAACCCTGGAGGCGCAGGTTTGGCTGCAAAATGGGGCAACTTGGGAATTGCTTCCCCCACCAAACAAACATTGTGTGGGTTCTGGCTGGGCACAGCCTGGATGATACATCTGGCTCCTCTGTGGCTCTCTCCTGGGCCAGGACCAGCCAAGCCCTGGTGACCTAGCTGCTTCCAGGAACCAAGCTACAGCCAAAATTGGCCAGGTTTGCTGCCTCCTGTAGCTGAGACTGATGTGGGGTGGGCAAAAGGGACTGCTGGGTGCCCTTCCATGGGGTGCAGGAGGCACAGGCAGAGTTCCCATGTTACTCTTTAAAGGAATCCCGTCTCTGGGCCCATCCTGAGCATTTCACCTGTCTCGGGCAATGAACATCACTCACTTCTCAGCACATTCATCCCTGCACCCTCTGAAGGAGCCTTGGCCTGGTCACAGGTGTGAAGAAACTGAGGCACGGAGCTACTTGGGGCTTCTTCCGCGATCCACACACGGAAGTAGGGCTGAAACAGCTTCCTGGGCCTCCCGCATTTCCAGCGCCCGAATCCCGGAGCCCAGCCCCGCTACCAGCCCGCAGCCCCGCTTCCCCCGCGGTACCACCTCCCCTGGCTGCAGCACTCACTCGGGCAGAGGCGGCGGGCCATGGGGGGCCACGGGCAACTCCGTCGGAACACGGCGGGATTCCGGCGCTCTCCCGGCCGCCTCTCCACCTCAGACCTGCCGAACCTGCTCAGGTGGGGCGGGCGGAGGGGCGGACCCTGCGCCCGTCCCAGCCCCGGCCGTGGGCCCGCGGGGCCCCTGCGTGGGCAGGGCTGGGGAGGGGGACACGGCGAGCCCTGTGCTGCATCCCGTGTCGGGCAGGAGACTTTCGGCATCTCTGTCCGTGCTAAGTTAAAGAGCTCTCTAGACGCACACAGTGTAGAAAGGAGACAGACAAGTCAGTCCTTGTTTGTTCCGCGAGAGTGCGAGGTGGAGTTTTCCACAAATCAAGCGCACCAAGGATAACATGAAGTTACATGTTTTATACAATAAAATTTACACAAACTCGTCTAATACACATTCCCCGCTCACCTAATGAATATTTACGTAGCGTAGCCTAATACAATGCTTGCAATACCAAGTCTTTTCATGATATTGAGCAACTTTTATTACAGAAGTTATGTGACGACATAGTTATGTTTACAAAAGGTGAGACAATTCAGCTTGAAGACAGATAATTCAGCTTGAAGTCACTACTGGGAGAACCGTGGCCCCACAGGACCCCCCAGGACGCCTGGCCGGTCCCTCAGGACCCTCGGCACGGCGGGATCCCAGAGCGCGGAGGGATTCCTGCGCCGTTTCCCCTGCTCCCGGCCCCACAGCTCGATCCAAGCAGGAAGATCCCCGTATTAGGACTCGGCTCCGGCTGACGCCGCCGCCGCCATGTTGCCAGCACTAAGCGTGCGGCTGAGGGGAGCCGCAGCAAGGTGACACCACCGCCGCCACGTTGCCAGCACTAAGCGCGGTCCCGGCTCTCGCGAGGCGAGGTTGCCCCGGCCTTCGCCCTACCCGCCCTGCGCAGCGCAGCCGCGGGAAATCTCGCGAGAGCAGAGAGGGACAGGGGGCAGCCATGGCGGCCGAGTGGGCCCGGGGGCGGCGGCGGCGGCGGCGCGGGCGGTGCTGAGGGGCCGCG